>JACDJE010000427.1:0-223158 GCA_016647715.1 Pavo muticus
GTAGGGGCAGGTAGCCGGATTAGAGTGTTAACACTTTAACTCCCAATGCACTACATGATGTTATGATGTGGAATACTGAAAAACCAAAATCACAAAACCGTGACAAACTGTCAGGTATGAAAAGCTCAAATGGCATAGCAAATACAGCATAACACAGATGATTTGGCGTTATTGTTTACCATGGAAGGGGTCTCCAGATCTGGCTGTCCTGCTTCACAAAGATCTTCTGTTCTTGTGCTTGAGAAACCTTGAGAGTTCTATAGTTTATTTCTCCTTATCTTGCAGGCATTTTTCTTATTGAGAGGAAAATCTGATTACTACTAATCTGAAAGCCAGTATGCAGTGCTCTGGCTGCGTATAAGTATGAAACACTGATTATAAATGTAATACCTATACATTCTAAACCTGTTTATTTGGTCATAGGAGTAGCATTATGGCTGTGGTAAGTTGTTTAATTATCTGTCTTTTACATAGGTTAAAAGAAAAAGATTATTAGGTGGGGTTTGAATGTAAGAAACAAGAGCTGGAAATTTCAGGCAGTCAGTGGTAAAAATGTTAATGTTCTTTGTGAGAATTATTGATGGTTTTCTAGTATGAAAGATATGGAACCCAGAATGAAGTAGCTCTGTTTGAAACTCATTGTGGTAGATAAAATGAATTGAATACTGGACTCAGAATTGGTGGTTGCCTAGTGACAAGTGATCATGACCTGATTGCTTTCAATCTCCGCAAATGGAGTAGGGTGCCAACCAATACAGTTGGTCCTTTTTAGGGACTAATTGTCTAATGGTGAAGCTTATATGTGAAATTGATTGTGAGGAAAAACTTAGATGGAAAAATTAGAATGAAAGTTGGCTAGAACTCTTAGAGAAAAGATTATATGAAATGATGATTTCTTATACACCTGAAAATATAAAATTACATACTTTTTGAGAATGAATGCAAATAATTTGAAAAAAAACTATGTCCATTTATGAAAAAAATAGCAAATAAAAGGGGAATATCTAACAATTAAGATAAACTGGAATGTCTAAGCTGCCAAAAGTTTACAAAGAAAAGTAGATATGTTAAGGAAAAATCTAGAAGAGGTAGAAAAATGAAAGGGAGCTCTATTGCCCAGCATGTCAATAGAACTACTAAAAGTATTCAGACCTCATTAGGCTGATATCTATCACAGAATCATCATAGAATCATTTGAGTTGGAAGGGACCCTTAAAGATCACCTAGTCCAACTCCCCTGCAATGAGCAAGGACACCTACAGCTCAATCAGCTTGCTCAGAGCTCCGTCCAACCTGACCTTGAAAGTCTCCAGGGATGGGGCACCCACCACCACTCTGGGCAACCTATTCTAGTGCTTTACTATCATTATTGTAAAAAAACTTCTTCATTATATCCAATCTAAATCTCCCTTCTTTTAGTTTGAAACCATTTCCCCTTGTCCTGTCACAACAGAGTCTTCTAACTGATGTCCACTGATGCGGTTACACCATCATAGAAGACCACTACATTAATCAGTCAGGACTTGCCCTTGGTGAAGCCATGCTGGTTGTCTTACATTACCTTCCTCTTCCACGTGCCTTAGCATAGCTTCCAGGAGGATCTGCTCCATGATCTTTCCTGACGTAGAGGTGAGGCTGACAGGTCAATAGTTCCCTGTGCCATCCTTCCTATCCATCTTAAATATGAGTGTAGCATTGCCTTTTTTCCAGTCACCAGGGACCATCATGATGTAGCTGGAGGAAGACTTTATGAGCAGGCTCCACTTGATCAGGCAGCCTGTAGTGTCTGTGATAACGAACTACTGATTTTTTATTTTTTTGAGATGGTACTAATACAGCTTTAACTGTCTGAACTTTTTTGTTTTCACCCATGTGGATTCCAGCCTGAGTGACAATGGAAGATGTGCCATTGTTTATTCCTCAGTCCATGCAGCACTGACTCACACTGCTGAGCTTGATTTGTTCTACATGTAGATTATTACAAAGAATTGCAGTGGACAGCTCATCTTCAAATACTACGTTTCCAAAACAAGTAGACATCCTGTCAGATTTGTGAGAAAACTGGATGATGTACTAGAAAACTGTTAATTAGCTGGAAAACAGTGTGGTGGCATACAGTAGGATGAAGCTTGAATAAATCAGTTGACATGGTTAACTTGTATAAAGGGCTCTAAAAACTGTGAGAAGATATTTGTCCCCTTAATTTTAAATAAATCTTTTGATAGCATGGTAGTTCTAGATAGAAAAGATCGCTAGGAGACACGTTAGGAACAAAAAAATAGTGGAATGTCGTGAGTTCAAAAGATAGTGGAGTAATGTGGGTAACCATTGATTAGTTAGTCTGTCATCAGGTATAAGCAAACTACTTGGAAAATTCTTCTAAGGATAAGATAAGGGTAAAATTACAGTTTTTCAATAAACATGCATAAAGCAAAAGTAGATTTGTAAAACAAAACCTACTTCTCTGAAATTAAGAATATACAAGGGCTTCTCTGGAAGTAATGCATCCTATTTTATTATGTTGGCCCACAGTGTCAGAGGCAGATTGTGTTTTGTAGCTGAGAATTTGCTCTATCAAATAGTGTTATTGTGCTCTTTGTATCTGTTGTATTTTCCGCGGAAATAAATAGGAGGCATTACTTTCAGAGCAACACATGTACATTGTATAGTGGAATATTTTTAAGGCTTTCCACTTACTAGTTCATAAGGTTATGGTTTTAAAAAACTGGATGAATATTAGCAGATCATAGCCTATAAGAATTTACTATATAACTGATTTTGGACAGCATATCTAAAAGTACAGAGGAGCTTCTCTGGGTTTCTGCAGAAATCACAGTGGGCATGATCATAAGTAAACTGGCAGTAAACATGGCATCACTGCTAATTTAAAATTTGCAAATTACAATGGTGTTTGGGTCACTGACAGTGCTCTGTGTAACTTTTTAAATCAAACATCATAAAATTTATTTCAGTGTAATGAAATGATTAAATAGAAAATTATATATATATTCCTAGTATTATTATATATTCTTTTTATTATAATATTACTCATTTTTTATCCTGACTATCCTGAATTCCAGGCTACTGGATGTTGCTTTGTAGTTAATTTTGTTAATGAAAATTTGAAATGTTTTGGTTTTCTTGTGATGTAGAACAGGAACAATGGGGAACGCACTTGAAGTTCGGCTCTTGTTTCTTTTGTATGAGCAAAGGCATGAAAAGAACTTGCCCTATCCTTTCAGTGCCAGCAGAAATGATAGAATATTTTAGTTTCCAATGGTGTTTTATCTGTATTATAAAAAGTTCTGTCCATCACTTGTGTGGAGGCACAAAGCATTTACTGCTGTTAGCAAATTAATACTTTTTCTAAAATATTGTCAATCAGATATCAGTGCCTGCAGGATTTGTTTATTGCTAGAACTTCACCTTAAAACTTAACAGTTAAATAGCAAAACAACCAGACAGTAAGTATTTATAAGAACAAGGAAGAAGAACAGGTGATTTTAATGTCTTTTCTCTTACTCCAAGCTGCTACTAGTAACTGTATTTCCATTCGATGCACTGCAGTTCATCTTTCCCTTTCTCTTCTTGTGTTGTTACACCAACTTAGTCAATTTTTGCATTATCATTATGTTCTTCTAAGACAGTTGATACAGTTTATTTCGTTTATTTTTCTTGAACGGCCTTTTTTTTAAGTTGTTACTTGGAGTGCTGAATAGGCATGAAGTCTTCCTCTTTCACACAGCTTTGGTGTTGATTTCTGTATACCTGCATTTTTCTCCATGTTTGCAGCTACAGTTCTTGAATTTTTGGTCTTAGTATTGAGAAACTCATGAAAACTTGCTATTTAAAAGAAAATAAAAACATGATTAACCATTTACTTCAGTCCTTTTTCCTTCAGTTTGCATGTCCATTGATAATAATACACTGTGTCATTCAAAATTCACATACTTTCCAGATAAAAGATAGTGGATATTGTAATTCTAATTCATAGCTGAGAATACTGAGAGTATGCGCTGTGTGTGTTGCGGCAATTGCATGGGCTTCAGTCTTGCAGTTGTAAATATGTCAGGAGGAGAATTGTACTGATGGCTGCATTGGCTGCAAACTTGTTGATGATGATAAAATAAGTCAGGAAAAACTTTCAACTTAAAAATAAATTGATTTCTCATCATATAATGACACATATCGTCAAGAAGAGTTAATTACTCATCCAGTAGAAATTTCTATGTGAAACTTGATGTTACAACAGTTCGCTTTTCCAAAATGTTTCCATATGATTTTACATTCATGTTTTATGTGGCACAGGTTAACTCCAGGTCTTTTCTTATAGGCATGAACATCTTAAATTATTTTTGCAGCCTACATAACTTTTTCAAATTATGCAAGTGATGAGGTTAGCCAGTTGCAGATGTGAATAAATCCTGTGTGCCAAAAATGTTTGTTCTACACTTTGCTTATAGTAATGGGAAACAGGCAAGAAGTCATCATTGATGTAGCTTTGATCTGTAAAATGAAAAAAAGGCTATTGCTATCTGTGGATTGCAATATCTAATAGAACTTTTGTTTGTCTTTTCATTTATCCTATTCTGAACAGAAGAAAAGTGACTTTGCTATGAAGAATGTTTTGGAAGAGAGCCTCTATAAAGCTTAATGTTATAGTTCTCCATATAGTAAATAAATGGTTTAAGAATTGCATCTTGTGGTTGGATTTAACAGTTTCAATATAAACATCATACCTGAATCTCCTTGGCTGAGCAGAGAATGTAAGGTCATGCTTGAAATCCTGCTAACTTCAATAGTGTTTAGCAATACTTTTTCTTTCTATTAATGTAATTTACTGTATTTCTGGGTCACTTGAACTTCTGTCTTATATCTTCCTTAAGACCTCATTGAGATCATTGAGGGGATAATAACTACCTGTGTATGAAGAGGCAATGAAATAGATTAACACCGCAAAAACAAAGGGAGCCAAGTCCTTATTTAGCATCTAGATATAAGGATGTAAATTAATGGGCTTTTTTTTTTTCTTTTTTACTTCTTTTTCAAAACAAGAGTTAATCATTCCATATTACAGGTGGAAAGTTATGACTCAGAAAATATTTTGTCTGAAGTGAAAGTAACCACAACCCACATTGGTTTGTTGTTGTTGTTGTTGCTATTGTTTTAATTTTATTATTTTTTTCATGGACAGAGCAAATCTATTTTTTCCATTTTGTATACTTGCAATTACATACTTATTAGTGTTTTCCAAACTGGGTGTCTAAATACTTGAGTGGTAAATAATCTCCAGAGCCCTGAAAATGAAATTTGAAGTACATGAATTTAACAGTAATTCTTATTTTCATGTAATGGTCATATCAGATGCTCTGTTGACCACATATAAGATTTAGATATTCAGGGTAGACCAAGCAATTTTCAAAATCAAAGTGCAGTGATGTTATATCTATATAACATGCAAGTATAACCACAGTCTGACCAAAGTTTGACCACAATATCAACGCAGCTTAATTTCTGCAACTGTTCTCTTTGAAGACTGAGGAAGGAAATTGAGTTTCCACCAAATCCCTATGCTCTTCTGGTCTCCCATTTCAATCAGGGATACAAAGTAGAATACAATGAATCCATAGTAAAGACTTTCCCAGGACATTAGAGAGATCGGTAAGAACTGTTTTCATTAGCTGTCTGTAATTAAAGAACACCCTTCATAGAGAGCTTACAATTTAGAGAACATGTAAGCCTCTACAACTTTCTGAGAATGAGAGTAAAATAGGAATCGCCCCGCTGCTGGGGACTGAGGTGATATTTTCAAATAATCAGCTACCTTAAGAAATTGTGTTTTTGTTTGTTTGCTAACTTTTAAGACAAAATGAATATTTTTCTTTTAAAGTTCTTTGAAATTAGTCATCCTGTGATTTCTTAAGAAAAGAAAGAAAGGCAAATTCCTAACAAACTATTCAACTCCAGTTGTGTCATGGCCCCCCTTGTAATTAGAGCTGTTAGGAAATGCTTACCTCAATTTCATTGCTTGAGCATGTCAGTCCCTGTAATTTTTTACCTGCAGTTAGCTGTGTGCATCTGCATATGTGTGCGTTCTATTTGTACTATGTAAAAATTGTTTTTGCTTTGCTTTGCATGGAGTGATGCCACATGCAAGTAGAAAATTTCATGTCTTATTTAATCATCTGGAAAGTCTTTAAATGCATATTCATAATCATAAAAGAAAGATGGAGAAATATTTTTGTTCCATTTTTTACACATAGAGAATTCCCAGCCATTTGTACAGCAAGAAGAATGATATTACCAACTTCACATCACTGTAGATTTTATAGAAAACCACGTATGTGCACAGGAGCTGGCTTTTGTTTGCCTTTTTTTTTTTTTTTTTTTTTTTTTTAGGTACATGTGACATTTCTGAAACTATCAGAGCAACTCTACGTTTATGTCCCCTTTCAAATTTGAATTGCTGCATATGCCAGCTGTTTCTCATCCTCCTGATGAAGCAGAACAGTGCTGATAATGCTAATAGAGAAATTGAGGCATATACAAATTTACGGCTAGCTTTTCAAAAGAGCATAGTACCCCAACTGGGGCCGGATTTCAAAAGATCTCTGATCCTATTCAGAAACGAGATAAATAGCCAGATTTTCAAAAGATTTTAGCACTTTGGTAATCTGATCATAAGAAGCAGCTGCTGAGTACATTTGCAAAGCCAGTCTAGAGTGACTAGCTCAATATCACATGAGAAGTGTGTGGTAGAGCAGGTAATAGAGCCCTCTTCCCATGTCCTAGGGTTCTGTCCAGTTTTTTAGCAGGAAGGTTATCTTCATGTCCTTTGCAAAAATACTGTACTTAGTGATCGTTTCACTAGGAAACTTGACCTATTTCTGTGAGGTGATAGTTTTCAGAATTACAAGTAGGATGTATGCTCAAGGTGGATGAAACAATCAAATATCAAATGCCAGTTCATTTTATATTCAGTCTCTGTGTAATGTTGTCTTAATTAGGTGTAACTTATAAAAAATGCATCCAGTATTTTCTAAAAACTTCATAATGAAGTTTTCTCCTTATTTTGTGCATAAGCTCTAGCTGTTACTTACTCTTAATATCTTGGTCTCTGTTCCTTCTAGTTTGTGCCCTATTCTCTTATATTTCATCTCCTATTCTTTTGCTCCAGTGTGCTATCCTGAAGACTTAATGGGCAAACTTTATTTCACAGCTACTTTTAGGGAGCTGAGAGGAAATGTAACAGCTTACCCAGCCTCATTACACATTTTACTTCTGTAGCTGGGATCTCCAACAGTCTCGTTGGGGCATACAAAGGATATGATGATCATGAGATGATTGGTTCTTGAAGTGGAGAGCACTTGCAGAACTGTTTTGTTAAGGTACAATGTTGAGCAGCTGAGATAAGCATCCAGTCTGACTTCTTGCAGACCCCAGACAGAGAATCTCATCCAGTAATTTCTGCATCTGTTTGAGTTGCAGGCTTATCTCTTACAAAGCTATCTTGTGTTGATGTAAATCATTTAAATGATAAAGAATCAACTGCATCTCTGGGCAGATTGTTGCAATGGTTAATTACTGTCACCATGAAAAAAGTGTGCCTCATTTGTAGTCTTATTTCAGCTTCGGCTTCCAAACACTGGATCTTCGTATGCCTTTTTCACTAGATTAATGAGCTGCCTACTGTCAGAAATCTCTTCCACATGTAGGTATTGTGATCCTCTTAACCTTCTTTTCAGTAACTAATTGAGCTTTCTTAGTCTTTCACTATAGGGAATGACTTTCTGAAGTCTAATCACTCTTGTAGCTCTTACTTGAGCACTATCCAATTTTCTAACATATTTTCAGAATGGAGAAAACCACAGCTGAACACAGTATTTCAATAAGCGTCATAAAAGCCTAAAGTTAAAATTCCGGTATCTATTTCAGTGTGATATTCTCTGGTTTATTCCAGTGGCATACTTAATATGCATTTTGTTGTAATATGAACGGCTTTCTTTTTTTTCAAAACTTTGGGTATCAACATGGATTTCTTTATGGTGGTTCTGGCTAAGGACTGAACAATGACAACAGAAAATTCTCAGGCCTAATTGTGACTGCTGAAAGTTATCCTTGGTTTTTATTTTCTCTCAACAGCAGAGTTATTTCATTGGGAATAGGTTGTAGTAGAGAGAACTGAACTTAGAGTGCAAGCATCACAAGGTGAGACTGGGGAAGCAATCTAGTAATCTTCTGGGGAAAGTGCTTTTGTTGTTAAGATCTTAAATAGGCCAGAACAGATACAACTCCAGTGTTGGCTTACCTGCAGAATTCAGAAGATCTCTGGAAACAAGCATCTGCCCACAAACACACTAACACAGTCCTGTTGTGCACAGAAACTAGGGCTCTGCAGGAAAAGGAACCCACCTTCTAAAACTGCAAGTTATCTGAAGCCAGAGATTGTATGGAAATAAGAGGAAAAGCTCTTCTGAACCCATACTTCCCTTGGTTCACAATTAGCGCTAAATGGACTCAGACTATCTGTGTGGTTTCAGTACAGCTTTCTCTAGCTTTTCTAGGTAATAGAGATACAGGCCTTATCTTAAAGAAAAAGTGGCTTCTTTAGAGCCAGGTAGTTTCTTTGTGAGTATAACTAAATTCCAGATTTTGCCATTGACTTCCTTTAGTTTATATTCTCAAAAGAAAATTCTGTAAGTAACAGACAAAGATTTCAAGTTCTCAGCCATTTTCTTCTGTTAATTGCTTTGGGAGAAAGATACTTTACTTTCTTTTTAATCCCTTACAGAAGCTGTCTCCTGAGACTCTTGGGTCAATTCCCTCAACTTTCCGAAAATACAGTCACATTTGGTCAACTTTCCTACCCCAAACAGCAATCTTTGGTCAGCTTGGGAGTAACTGCCTTTGTGCTTCAGAGGCATTTTGTCCGTTCTCAAAAATTTGGGCTGATTACTTCATTTCTATCCTACAATAAACAAAGTGATATAAGAACTTGAAGTCTTCTCTTGTGAAGTATGTGTGTAAGAAGGAAAATCCACGGCTCTGAGACAGCATTGCTCACTCCTGCCCTACCTGGAATGCTACAGGTAGACTAGATAGTTATTTGACTCTATCTTGATCACTATCTTTCCTCATTTTATGTTAAGGAAATGACAATTTTTCAATTTACCTTACTTGTATTTGTCCTGATTTCTTCCTCAAAACTGTTTGCTAGTATTGGATTATTCATAACAACAGTCAAAACTTAGGAGTGCTTTGGCTTCTTTACACACTTACTTGATGATGTGTTGTCAAAGAATAAATTGGATAAATGCATTTGTTTGCACAACTTCTCCACAGAACCTTGAAAAGATGCTTTTAAAAAGGGTAAACATAAATAATGATACATTGTGTTAGGAGCAGGGTAAGTTAGGTTGCGTTTCTGCAGGTTCTTGTTTCTGCTATTAATAGAGTACTTCTTTGTATATATAAATGTACTTTAGTAAGTTACAGTCGAGTTAATAAGAAAGCTGAAATCACTAGAGTCCACTTGTAGTGTATTTTATGCTTCCGATGATTTCATTTAATACCTCTGTTTAGTTTCATACCGCTCATTTATACCAACAAAAAAGAAAAACAAGGAACCTGTCATCAATCATTCATTTAATCAAGTAGCAAAAGTAGATAAATAAACATACTGAGTTAATTATTATTCTGTATGTAATGATTGACAATAATGTTAATTTATTCCATTTTTTAACCTTTGACTGTCGGTGTAGTTGGGATTAATAAGCACTGGCAAAATGAAAAAAAAAAAAATGCATTTCTCATAGCCGCTGAAAGTTGTTAATGTTGGAGTGCTTTCCCCTGATACTTCCATGAAGATGTATCAGATATATTTTGTGCTATTTTTCACACCTTTTTGTGCCATGTTTCATACCATTTTGGTAATAGCCATTAGTTTACAGACATATGGCCACGAATATTTTATGAATGAAAAGGCTTTCTGGAATATACAGTATTGCTTTTTCACATTTATTGGAGATATGTAATTTGAAGATCTCAAAATACTTTGCACATGTTATTGCATAGTCTATTCAAAAGCTAACAGAAAGTCAATGCTACAGATAGTAACTTGTTATTTTTCCTTCCATCAAACAAGGTTTCTTCCATATGAATTCTCTTTTCCCTCTTCTCAAAGTTTAAGTGGATCCATCCAAAGTGGGGAGAGGATTTTTGGAACCCTTTTCAGAATTACAAAAGCCGCTTTCACTGTCAGCAGTACCGGAAGGTCAATTCAACCACTTCTCCCTCATTTATCACCAAATTGTGTCCCTGTGACTTGACAAGTAACTAGAGATTTCAGTTTATCAGTTACTTCATCTTTTAAAATATATTTGTGTCATGATACTTGTGCAGATTAGTATAAGATTGTGCTGTCCTGAACAACACATGAAGAGAACATTTTGCAGCTGTTTTTGAAATACTGTGTAACGTTGTGACATCCAAACAAATAGAAACCATGGTGTATGACATAATTTTCACCTAGTTTGAATGGTGAATCAATGAACAAAACGCTACATCTAGCAGAAATAATATGGGTTTATTCAGGCATCTTTCCTGTAAAATTTCAATAACTCTAGTTACATATCTCAAAGAGGAAAAAAGCCTTGCATTTGAATCTGGCTGTTTTTAATATCTAAACCCACAACTTCAGAATCACTAATAGATAAATCTGGATTTTACTGATTTTGTTTAGATCTCTTTTTTTTCTGACCTAGCTGTATAGCCAGATCATCCCCAGTTGGCTACCTGTCTTCAAGGGTTTAAAAAGTGAAATCATTTATTCCTCTCACAAATGATGTGCTACGTAGTTCCTTTGCATTTCTTTTTTAAGGAATTAAGGAGGACAGAGGTTATATTTTTCCGTACACTGATTCTCAGGTACTAAATACTAAACCGAAACAAACAAACAAAGAAATTGTCACTTTGAAGAGTTCTGCCATCATAAAAGAAAAATTAGAAGATACAGAGATTCAGAGTATACAAAAGTCAATTTTTGGCATAGTGTGTAGCGTCAGTCTTTGGGAGTGGTTTTCCTGGTTTTGTCAGGGGCTTAATGGGAGACCAGAGACCCCAAGGACAAGAATACCTAGCAATTTTATCTTCAGATAGCCTGCTGCTCTGCTGGACTTACAGTGGGTCAAGCCTAGGAAGCGGGTAGTAGGGCTGCCTGTGGGGTTGCAGAACCCGATGAGCTTTGCATGGTGGTCACAGCACAGCTTTGCTGGTGAGAATGCATATGAGAAGCCTCCAGCCTTCCCATAGCAGTAATTGCCAAGGCAATTTGCAAGCTATAGAGCTATTAGGGAGGGTGGGCCTGGAGAATACTGCAACTGCTAATCTGTAAGCAGAAATAACTGAAGAGGAATAAAAACAACTGCTATGACTGCCCATATCTTGACTCTGAGAATCTTCTTGTCCTGTATTCCCTCATATGCAAAGCTTTGTTTTCATTTTCCTGTCTTTAAGTTTCTCAAATTTTACTCTGTGGGAGAACAATGAAGTTTCTGACCCAAGTCACCCTGAATTCTGTGTATTTTCAGTAAATCCACTCTTAACTAAGAATTGTCCAATAAAAAGAATAAAGAGTTTAGAATTATTTTCTCCTCTTAGTTGATTAACTAAGCCAAAAATGCAAGACATCTGACTTTATCACAGAGATGAAAATAGAGTGAACAACTGTAAAAAAAACCCCACTTGATTCTGCAGTGGAATATTTCCCCTACACCTTCCCTGGGCTGAGCACAATCCCACCCTTTGTGTATGACAGCTTTATGTTTATTAGCAGCTGTTTTCTCCTAGCTAAGCTTGACAAAACCTTAAGATTAGAATGACTATATTATTCTGACTCCCCTTTTCTTTGGAAGGAGAGAACTGGAAATATCAGTAGACTCATTCCTAATATCCCATTCCATATCTGCTCTCTGAGCATTTGCACTGGCTCCCTCTGGACTAACTAGCACTGGGGAAAGTTGGTTCCCTCTGAGAGGGCTGTTGTAGATCAGCATCCAGCTAGCTAACTGTCAGCACCTTTCATGGAAATTTTATTCTTACCTTGATTTTCTTTTAAAACAGACATTCTAGAAAATACAACGTGTCTCTCTCTGAAGAAATTATGCTTATTTTAAGAAGACAGTATCCATTTTTCATTCTTTTACATTTCTAACCTAGAAAAAGTCATAATTAACATCGTATTTCGAATTAGGTTTTAATTTTTTAAACAGGTTTGACATACAATGTTTGCAAAATAGTATATTTACCTGAGAATTCTAGCCAATCTTTTATTTTGCTGTAGTATAATGTTGTTAAGGCAAATTTGGGGATTTAAATGAATGTCACACCAAGACCTGTTTGTATTTTTAGAATTCATGAAATTAACTGGAGAATATGTTGTAATACCATGTCTAACTGTATTGACATTCTATACTGATAGCTAATTCTAGGTTAAGTGACTTAGTAGTTAGTTGTCAGACTATGATTTTTTGTAAAAATAATGATCTAATTGTAGTATCAGTAAATCTAAATTTGACAGTTTCTCAGCTCCGTACCTGAATATTTGCTTAAGCAAAAAAAGGTGTGGTTTTTTTCATGTTTGAAACACACATTGTCAGCAAGAGTAGACTGAAATGTTTTTTAATGGAAATTCTTTTATTTCCAATTTAAATGCTCCAGACATTCCTATCTTATATAGCATTTACTAAGTATTTGAATTATATTTTCCTTTGTATTTTACTGGGCAGCTTATGTACTCAGAGCATCACCTAAGTACAAATAACACATTCTTGACTGAATAATGATGTATGTTGAATGTTACTTTTTTTGTCTTATAAATGGATGGTAATTTACACAGCTGTGGGTATGGGATGTTTCAATCCCAGACCATGTTGTAAGAAAAATTGAATGACAGTGAGCAAAACAGCAGTAATTATAAAACTAATTACTAAATGCTGATGATGCCCATAGGCTTTGCATAACTAAAATTAGAAAAGGAAATTGCTTTCGGCTTCAGAAAGGCAACATGCTTGTTATTTCACTGTTTCAGTCAAAATGGAACATGGTGTGTAAAGTTCAATCAGGAAAAAAACACATTAGTTTATGCACATAATTTTTTTACTTGGAAATGTTAAGGAATTCATCCTTTCTGTTTTTTAATACAAATATATCTGTAACAGAAATCGAGAAAAGTGACGTGAAACTACTTGTTGAGCATCTTTCTAAATAGTTTTACAAGGCCCAATTTAACATTGAATTACTTCAGCTTTATGCTTTGTCAAAGAACTTATATGAATATGAAAAGGAAGTGTATCCTGTCATGTAGGCTCATATTAAATAAATGTTTGGGATAAAAACAGGAGACTGGATTTCAAAATTGCCTCAGCTGAGTTTCAGCTCTTGTGTATCCTGAGTAGCTGAGGACTATATTCGTATGCTACTCATACATGAGATTTTTCCAAGGCTAGATCTGCTGAAACAAATCTTAATGACTACTTTGACTATAGTATATATTTATATATTTTTTATTTATGCCTATATTACATATACATTAATGCATACCTATGTTTAGATACATGCATAAAATATTTAAATGGGACATACATATATTAGTACTTCAGTTTAATGTGCCTTGTGTAAGAGGTGATATACATTTCAGTGTGTATTTTGTGGAATACTGCATTTATGCTTTTTCCTGCTAAAAGTGAGCTGCATATGCATTTATAGCACACTATAAACATAGGTAAAAAAGGGTTGAAATATTGATCAGCTCATGAGCTAAAAAACTATTAGTGACGTGAAGACAAAGCAGTGACAGTTCAAGAAGCATACAAGGATTACCTTTTGTAATACTCAGCTTAACATTTTGAATCTATGCTGTTGATTCATACAAAATTATATGGACGTTATGGGATTTACTGATTTGTGGGGGGTGGAGGGAGAGCTTTGCCAGTGTGTGTTTTTGAATTTCATTTCTTAGTTTTTCTTTTACTTTTTTAGCAGAGGTGTGAAATGTTTATTCTTGTCCTGTGTTGGTAACTGATGGGCACTTTCTCAAAGATTTGAAAGGAATGCTCTTTGCATTTGACATATGTCAAACAAAAGCCTCCAAGTTTAAATATGTATTTTAATTTCAAATTAGTTCAAATACATCTGGATTTAACAGCCATTGATCATGAAATCTAAAAATGAGAAATCTTTGATCCAAGTGATTTTTAAAATTATGTATCTCACTCAATTTTCTCTTTTCTGGTAAGTACACACGAAGTCTTAGTGAAATATTTTGGCATTCATAGGAAAATATAATTTAACTGTAGTGGAGTTATACAGTATGTTTCCAAAATATAAACTTTACAATAAGAATTTATTTTATTTTTAATGTGATCCACTGGGTCATTTTTCAAATACAGATAATCTGAAATTGAAGCGTCACAGATTAACATAAAGAATAGAAAGAGAATGTTTGTTTGACATATCTGGTATTGTACAACTAAATTCTGGAATCCTTATTTTGACAAAATGCTCACATCTAGACGCAAATTTCTGCATAGTTGTCAGGGGCAGATTGTAATGGTTCTCGTGTACTGTTTCTATATATGATACATAAAATTCCCTGTTTCTATATATGATACATAAAATTCCCATCCAGGTTTGTAAAAAAGGCTTAAAGGGATATTGAGATATTGAAGAAAACTACACCTCTCAAACCTCTCCTTTTTTTTTTTTTTTTTTTTTTTTTTTTTTCCATTATCAGCAGTAGCATTATTAGTAGTGTTATTTTTATGTTTCCATTCTCCAGGTCACATTAAAATCATTAAGTGACGTTAGTAAATGATATTGTCTTTAAAAAGCACTAAAAAATAATGCAAATAACAAATCCTTATAAGGAGAGCTCCATTTTCTCAGAGATTTCTGTCATGTTGCACTTTAGCAATCTCTATTGTGTGAAAAGAAACAATTTATTTTCAGTACTTGAAGGATACAGAATGTCTGACAGACTGCTGTCATAGCCTGTTGTTTTTAACATAAACATTACAGCTGTGTTTGCTTTGAAATATTTGGCTGTTATCCAGTAAATCTGCGCCGGAACACTAAATTATCACCTCATGCCCTTCTCCATCATAAGAAAGTGCTTTTGCCAAGAAAACATTGTTGCTGCCTTTTTCTACTTTTTATTTCTTATATTATTTATTAACTTACACGTGTATGTGTATTTCTTATTTTATCATCATTTTAAAGCTTCTAACTGATGAATATCCTGAACAGGTGAAAAATAACAAGCATAAAGAAATACACATGAAAGTCCTTCCTTAGTAGATGAAATTAAAAAATATATATATATTTGGCCCTTGTTTTTGTGAACATTTACAAGATATTTAAGATTTTAAAAATTTAACCTGACTATTCATCCATTTTCTTGACAGATACTGAAGTGATTTGTATCTTTGTTGTTGTTTCCTTACTTTTCCCACAGTTATATCCTATTGTTTTATGTAAGCTTTTAGGAGGTATCAACAGCAGATGAAAACAGCAAACTCCAGGCAAGATATATGAGGAGTAACTAAGGGATCTGGGGTTGTTTATTTTGGTGAGGAGGTGGCTGAGGAGCAACCATCACTCTACAACTGTGTGAAATGAGATTTTAGCAAGATAGGTTTCTCTTTTCTCAAGTGATAAGTGATAAGATGTGAGGAAACAGCCTCAAGTTGTGCCAGGGGAAGTTTAGACTGAATATCAAGAAGAATTTCTTCACCAAAAGGTTGAAGAACAGAGTGTCCAAAGAGATCGTGGAGTTCCCATCCCTGGAGGCAAGAGACATGTGGATGTGGCACCTGGAAAACATGGTTTACTTGTGGATCTATTACTGTGAGGTGGACGGTTGGACTTGAGGATCTTAAGGGTCTTTTCCAACCTAAATGATTCTATGATTCTAAATTTACTTCTTTAACTCAAAATGGTCAGTGTTGAAGAAGAAGCTAGAATTTAATAACTGTAAGCCTTACCCAATTAATATGTATCTGAAATTCAACATTCACAGATATTGCACCAGGTTGCATATTCTTCTTGCGTGTTTATATGAATTTGGAGGAATTACCATATAATCTACTTTTCTTCCAGTGCTCCTGGAGGAATTTTCACGTTTGCTAGGTCTCTTTTTGTCAAGATGAAGATTTTTTTCTTAATTTTTCAAAAGCTTTTCTTCTTTTATGCAGGAAGTACTTTCTGATATCATAAGAAACAAATATCCTCTATTAAGAAAGTTCTAAACACATGCATAATTTTAGGCAAATAAGCAATTCCATTGATTTGAACATGATTATTCATTTGCTTTGAGTTACTCAATTACTTAGGAGTCCTACTGAAATTGACTCATAACAAAAAGGCAAAAAGGGGATCTAACATTAGGACAAGATTTACCTTCACTTGTTTATTATCTTTTTGGTCTATCTTTGTGTTTGTAATTCTTTATCAATTTATCAGTCTATTTGACATGTTTATATCTGTAGAAATTTTGTATTCTATTTTTTAAATCTATTTCTGTGAAATACTAGACCTGTTACTTTCCTGAAGCCTGTTCTGTATTACATTTATTATGTTTCCTACACAGTATTTTTAAGAACGTACAGGATTTTAACCACACACATTTAGATTGCAGAATTTGGTTTAAAACTGTTGCAAAGACAACCAAAGCTCTTGTGAGTTAAATCTCTGAGATGTTATCATTTTATGATAAATTTGGGCTTATTTCTGCCTGTTCTACATTATTGTCACAAGGGAATGCATCAAAGGTGTTTAGCACAAATAAACTATGTAGTTATCTTAGTAGAGAAGCCTCTGTTTTTACCCAACAAGACTGGGTCCACTTTTTCTGTGATCAGAGTATTACAAAGCTAGCAAAGAATAATTTATATCAGAGGTTCTGTGATGGAATGAAATGGAGCTCTTTTGAAGTATGATCTCTGAAAGCACAGCATGAAGCTCAAATAAAGTGAAGGACATTCGCTATTACAAGTAATGTCCTTAATAATCTTGTTAGTCTAGTCTCCCTCTGTACGAGACAAATGGAACATTATTGGCTTATGGGCTGTAGTAAATAATTTAGTTTCCAATATTCAGGCTGCTTTGACAGTAAATTAAAATGACATGAAAGGGGCTTGTTGAATAAAGAAAGTATCCAATCAAATTTAATTGGCATGACTAAGGCAGTAGAAATATGTTTTATAATTAAACCATGTTGTCTTGGAGCTTTATAAGCATGTATGAATCAAAATGTCAAAAATTATTCTTTGATACTGTGAATTTAAAACTTTGCATGGTGAATAGTTTTCTTAAACAAGGTTCTAGACATGCATATTGATTCAACATGAGAATAGTTTTAAAGTGATTTTCGCATTTATCTAGTGATACTAGGATTTTCTGTAAAAGATTAGAAAAATTTACAGTCCTGTCATACTTTAAAATACGTCGGGCTATTGTACCAATTTGTATCCAGGTACAAGCTCTGCATTTTTTTACCTGTTATAATTTGAGATGTCTGAAATTAGTGTTAATTTTATTAAGTGTAAAAGAAGGGAACAGAAAGAAGCATAAAAAGAGAAGATAAAATAGGTCACAAACTAACAAATATTTTTTACTATTTCTTTTTCTATAAAGAAGTATTTTACTAAAACATGCTAAAACTAAAAATGCTTCTTAGTTAATGTTAAAATTCACAAATATTAGCCAAATATTATTAAACGTTCATGCCTGCCAATTTGATTTCAGAAAATGTATATTGAGTGTATTTAACTGAATAAAGAGAAAATAACTGCTTGGTTCCAAGCTGTACCTTAAGAAACTTGAATGTTTCCAATCATTTCTTTCAATGAATGGAACCCCACCTAGCATACTCATTTATTTGCACATCTCAGTGATACCCCTTTTTCTAACAAAAGTTTATATAGCTTGTCTTGTCATTTAAAATAAATTGTCACAGTGATGTCATTTATGAAGACATTTTTTTAAATTGCCTTTGTCTTATTGAAATTACGGACAGATTACTTTCTATGTTAAGAATATTATTTAAGTTACAAAAAAATACCAATGTGCATTTATAGGTAGATGCTAGGAATGATTAAACTGTAAGGTACAAGAGGAAAAGAGAGATGCAGACTTGGAAATGAATGGCAGAATTCAACTTTTGTTTATAACCTTGTACGTAATATATTTCATACTGACATGCACTCCTGATGTGAATTATGTCCAGTTGTGGATGTAAATATCCATGGGAGTATTTATGGATCAGCTCTATTTTAAAAGGAAAGAAACCAGATCTGAAAAACTTCAGGCGTATTTCCCCATTTTCTAGAACTCAGACCCTAGTAGTCTTTACTCAAGTCTTGAGGTCTAATCCTTGATTGTGTGAATACACTGAACTCTGGTACGTCCAGTTACAGATGCTCTGCCTTCCAAGATAAGGGTTCAAGCTCATAAAGCCTGTGCTATTTATACCTTGAAATAAAAAAAACCCACAGTGAAAAACTATTTCATCCTCATCTAGCCTCATATTTTGCAGGAAAACAGTTTTTCTTAATCTTTGGTGGGTGTAGGTAACTGGACGTCCAATTGCTTGTTTGTCGACAAGGGAGGGGGTGAAAAATTCTGAGTTTCAGATGAGTGATGTCCAGTTGAACAGAGCAAAATAAAGGCTCTAGCTGGTCTCATTCAGCTGCTAGAAGCCACATTTTCCCTGAAAGGAGATGTGGGAATTCAATGAAATCAAGTCTGTCTTAAATTTCTACTCATCAGAAATCTGTATTTGTCTACTCAGCATTGTGTTACTTCATAGTTTCTCTCACATTAGTGCCTTTTAAAGATTTTGAGAATTAACTACAAAATCTTCTTAAACGCCTTTCAAATTCTTCACCCTAGACTATTTCTAAATCATCATTCTGCTGATTAAGAAAATTTTACCAGGAGTGAGATTTTAGGCATTGATGGTTTGTGTCATTCCATCTAGATTCACGTGAATAAACCTTTCTGTTGTAGTTGATAGTTTTTAGTGAAATTCTGGGTGAGGAGTTCCCCTTTTCCTCAATATGTCTTATTTGTGTCAGCATAACTATGGAATACCTTTACTGAAAATTATTATTGAATTAAACTACTATGAGATGTTCATGGGCCTTGACTGTTAGATATCACTGCTACTGTGGACCTCATATCTATGTCAAGTCTTCCAATACCCAAAATTCTATTCATTATGTCTCCACCTCTAAGCAGCTCGAACAGTTCCCTCTCAAGAACTGATTCCCAGTGTCAATGTTCAGTAACTGAGTAAAATTCAGGCTCAGGGAAATCAATGTCATAACTCAATGGCAAAATAGTACAAGCCCTTCCATTGCCAAAGAAAATGCGAAATTATTTATATCAGCTCAGCATTCCACTGCTGATTTTTTTTTTCATCTATTTATTTATTGTTATGATAAAGTTGTTGGGCAAGCTGAATTCTGATGCATTTTTCCAGAATACCTTTTTGTGGAGTGGCTGATTCTTCCAAGGATGAGATTTCTGTTTTGATTCTTCAAAGTGAAGGATGTATTTTTTGTTACATTGCATCTGATTCGTGTCAGCATAATTCCACTGATTTTGCTTTAACTGGCTTTGAGCAAAATATAGTGAAAAACAGCAAAGACTTCAATTTCGTGATTGCTGATTACATTTCTTGTCTGACTTACATGATTTCCTCTTTCTACGGAATTTCTAATTTGCCATTTCAGATTGCAAGCTATTCATTTTTTTTATTTTTTGTCATTTACTAGAATTATTTACTTTCTCCTGTCTAGCAGAATATTAATATATTTTTGTTTCTATGTCTTTTTCAAGGAAGATAGTTACTAGAATAAGGGTCAGTTCAGATGGACTAAAGATTTAGACCACTTTACTTTGATTCTACATTGTTTACAAATTTCATGACTCACAAGAAAAAGAAAACGAGAGGGGAAAAAGAAAAGGCAGATTTTGTTTTGGCTGTGTGTTCGCTTTCATCAAGCATGTTTTTCTGCTATGTCCCAAACAGTGTTTCCTATTCCTCACTTTAAGAGGTGTATTTCTGCATGGTCCATTTTTGATGAAGACTGTAATAAATTCCCAAATATCATAGAACTTGGAGAAAAATATGCCTCTCTCTTTTCTCAATTAGTATTTCAGAGCCTACCTTACCTGTTTAAAAACAAACCAAACATGAACACACTACTATATTTTCACATTGTGATTTAGTTAACTAGACATTCTCTGTAATGTCAAGAGTGTCATTTTTTTTGTTATGAAGTCTAGATTATATTCAGTCAATACAGTATAAGCCTTGGGAGCTATATTATGTGAAGAATGACCATATGTGATAGATTTTTACAGAATAAAATTCACAGTGATACAAGTGCTTACCTTTTCACAGTGACGCTTATTAGAACTTATGAGAATAATAAGAAGTAATCTCCTCCTAGAGGCAATATAACTTTGTATTTGTTTGTTAGAGCACTGTGTATTACTGGGGAGATATACAGTCCATCTTATTTATGTAAGACAATGCTGTAGCATGTGCCATAGTACCATACTCAAGTTCTTATAAACGTTTTACTTATTGGTATGTTAACAGTTTTTATAGCTTCACGAACAAGATGGTAGATCTTTCAAAAACTCTGAATCCTCATGCAAAATGTCTGCTTTTCTTCACTGAAATTCATCATCCAGTTTTTCATGTAAGTGAAATATGAGAGTAAAAATAGTAGAATTTTTAAGGCTTTTGTATAGACTCAGGAGAGTCTTTCCTGCAATATCTAACTGAAAAAGTAATGAACTGTAAAATATGTTGAAATGATTGGGGATTAAAAACCTCTGGTGTGTAGTGACAGTACAATTATATTCTTCAGTAAAGGTTTCTTATATTAAGTGTAATAAATAAAACTTTTTTTTTTTTTCCCAGTGTGATTGGTTGTCACCACTGTAATGATAGCTTTGACCTTCTTCCTCTTCAAATGTCATTAGCCTGTGACCAACCAGTCAGGGTGTTATAGAATGATTTGGGATGGCTGTGCATGTAGCTATCCATCGAAGGTTTGTTGTTTTTTGTTTTTTTGAATAGTACTTAAGTAGTCTGCGATAAATTTTGAGCCTTTTTGCATTGCTGCTCCTGCACAACTGCTTTACTCGCATTTTCTGTCTTGCAACATGTTAATTTAAGCTATCTTCACCTTTTAGCCAATACAGCTATCAATTTATTTTAACACATCTTTTTACCATTTAGATGTATATGTTTATAGCACATTCTCTTCCTATTCAAACAAGACCATCCTTGTTCATCTGTTTGTAGAGATAAAGCAGAAGAGTTCAAAAATTTTTCACTTTCTTTTCGGTGGTGGAACAGTCAGTAGGAGGAGCATAAAATTCCCTTATTAAGATGTTTGTGTCAAGCATTATCACGTGCAGAACATGGGCCTCTGTTTTAACATTTCTTATGCTCATATGAAGTGTGAATACTATAAAAATACTGAAGTACTATTGACTAGTCACAGTTATTCATCGGGCTGGTGTACTTTTATTTCTTTTGTTTTCAGGCACTACATTTCTGACTGGGATTTCAGACAAGTGGCTGTCTTAGTAGCTGCTCTGATTGGCTCTCCATTGTGCTGTTCCTATATGCAATAACCTACTCTTTACTCTTTCTTTAGACTTCAGAGAATCATTTCTAGAAAGAGCTTAGTTTCTCTTGGCTAAGGGTGCAGACAGTACAGCTCATTTCAATACTGCCACTCAGGGATCTGTTCAACAACTTCCCTTATCCTCTGTCCTTTTTAAAGATATTTTTTTCTCAAATGAAACCATATCAAGCAGCAAGGCAAATAAAAATAGGTGTATTTTTGCACTAATATTTCACAGACTTTGTAGAATATTATTGCTTTAACTGTCCCATGCAATTACACAGGATTGTGTCACTTAGGATTAATGATCTCACAAACAACTGCATTAATATCGAAAGTCATCTAAAGAATGATATTTCCAGTCATTTAATGGACAATACCTCATATGACCAGATATGAGAAATGAGAGCTCTGTTGCTCTAAATTTATCTGCACCTTTGATAAGAGAACTCAAAAACTCTTCACTTTATGAGAACTTTTGATTAGGGTTTGGGTAGGTGGATAATGAAAGAGTGAAACATTGAAATGTGCCTAAATAACATGCTGCTACGAGCCTTATGATAGATTTGTGTTTGACTTAACAGCTTTTGGAACCTAATAAAAAGAACTTAATTGACAATTTCTTGAAATTGCTAAGAAAACCTAGTGATGTTGGTAGGGTATAATAAGGAGTTTTCTCATCACTGTCTTGAAGATTGAGCCTATACAAAAAAAAAAAAAAGGATTTATCTCTGTGGTAACTCCAAGTAATTGATATACAGACAAGGTTTGGTTCCAATTTGCCAGCAATAAAGTTGTAATAGGGTTTTCTCTGCAATTTTAGCCTTAATGTGCTCATTCCAAAGAGCGGTATTTTTCCAAGCGAACAAATAACATCAGTAAAGCTTACGATCAGTAATAGCCCCACACTGATGCTTGCATTAAACTTGTTAAATCAATTCACTAGACACTTTCTAAAGTGGACTGTCTGTTTACTTTGACTTGCACCCTGTGAGGATTATCCATCAGTTACATTTATTTGAATGATCTTTACATTTGAAATTTGTAATTATTCATGCATGATTGTGGTTACATATCTGTCTTTTTCTTTTTTTTTTTTTTGAAGCTTTTATTTTGTAACTTCTGAATTTTTCACCTTAGTTATATGCAGGATATGGATATTTAGTGACACACAGTTGAATGCATTGTATTTTTAGCCTTATCCAAATCCTGAATGAGCACTTTGCATAATTATAGTGGCTTCTCTTGATAGTTATATATTTCATATTACTGTTTACTGAAGGTACCAATCCACTATATGCAGCATTGTTCTTCTAGGATAAAAAATTAACATATAAATAATGTAGGATTACCGTATTTTGAAATAATTAGCAAAATGAGGTAAGTACTAAATGATTTATTAAAGATGTAATTTAGTGAGATTTGCTGCATAAGATATTAGAGTGCAAAAAGCCATACTCTACTCTGCAAGGTATCGTTTTGTAGATGGTTAATCTACCAACTAGGCTTCATTTTTCTCTCAGTACAAACCCAGTGTTACTGCACACCGCCTTTTGTCAGTAAACACAAAGAGAAATCAGAAGTAATCAATCTTGCTTATCAGTAGCATTCAGTATGTTTACCTTTCTTTTATTTTATTCTTTGGCTCTATAAAACTAAACTAATATAAAAAATGTGAAGAGTTTAAAAGTTTGGAGTTGTTTGTCTGCTAGCTGAGCACGTATTTTAGAAAGTAGTGCAAAAACAAAATAATGGCATTACTTACTACATGTATTAAGCAAACTGAAAATATTTCGGAAAGCACGGAGATCCTGGAAAAAAAGTGTGATGTGGCTATAGGGAAATTTCCTGGATAATGAAGCTCTATCACATGTTTGTAGCTAAAATCTGCATGGCTTGTTACAATTATCTACTATTTCATCCCACTCCCAAGGCCAAGTCCACATGTGTGTAGCACAGTGAAGAAAAACCTTCTGCCTATGAAACGTAACAGCTGTCTCTTACATGCATCACTTCTTTTCCTCTGGTGAAAAAAATACTTTGCTTTTCCTTTAACTAATAAGTAAGTTTTTATAATGGACATGTGGTAAGATTTTTTTTAAATGGTAGCTAGCTTGATTGGAAAAATATTCAGACAAAATGTATGGCAGAATACTTCATCCCTTTCCCCCATATTTTTAACTTTATGTCTCATGTGTCTTTATTTTAGCTAACCTATCCGTATTCATCATTTTTCAGTGAAGTAATTTGACATAAGTAGAAGTGGTGATGTTGAGGGAAGTGTGTCTTCTCCATAATATAGCAGAAGTTTCTTAATGCGTAATGCTCATGAAATGTCACGAAGAAACAGGAAGAATGAGAAGTGTCATTTACTGTACCTATAAATAACTCACCCAACCATCACTTTATGTGCAAAATGTATAATGCAAGATCTCCTTAATTCCTATTTTGACTTAGATTCTCCAGTAGAATTTAAGAGATGTGGAGCCTTTGCCTTTTTATTGTTGTGGTTTTCAGTGTAGATTTGCAATCTTTAAATATGGAAAGGGGAAGAAAATAAAAGCAATATGCTGTTCTAATTTCTCCTATCCCTTTCTACTGCACAGCTATAAACTGAAGAAAATTGCAGCCGAAGATGGAAAAGATTTAAGTTGTGAGAAGCATGGTGATAGACAGAAGACTTGCGTGTGACTTATGGTTTAATTGGTGTAGAATAACATAGTTTACATAGATTCTGTCCTGTTAGATCACAAGCAATGAAAATATTCATTATATTGATGCATCTCAAAAGGCAGCTAAACGTTGGATCATTTTTATACACTTGAACTATCTTTTCCCCTTTCTGTGACTTGATATGAGGATAGTGTCATCAGTTTGAGAAATGAATTCTAGAAAAACTGGGGAAATTCAATCCCTTGATTAACACTTCCTTTGAGTCTATTAGCAGCTGCTCATCTTGGAAATAGTTTTTCATCCCCTGGGATGGAAACAGGAATGGCTCTCTCTGATATGACCATGTAGGCAAATCCATGGCACTATCCAACTGGATGGCAAGCAGAAGGTGGGAGAGCTCTTCTCCAGTTTTTTTTTGTGCCTGCAAGAATGTAGGATTTTATGTAACTAATAAACTTCCTAATCTGTATGTAATTTCAATCTTCTATTTATGTTTGTTCTTCATTCTCATACTTCCTAGGTAGTGGAGCTGTATATTTTTAATGGGTTGACGGCAGAATGGTTGCAAAGGGGGCAGTTGCAAGCAACGTTTACTTAAGAGCAACTTTCTATTACATGGGGGAAAAAAAAAAAAAAAAAGGATTTTAGTATTGTGAGCCCTCTGACAGAGGAAATTGCCCTTAATCTGGAAAGTGCTCTTCACACACTGGAAAAGATGTTGCAGTGCGTACTATCTTTTCTGAGTTATTCCCTTGTTTAGTTACATATTCTGCAGTAGTTTATGGCTAGATCTCTGTTCAGAATTGAAATCAATCTGATGCTTGTCAGAAAGTACAGTACTCAGGTGCTGTCATGGAAAACTTTCAAGTGGGTTTTGGTTACTAATTTTAGGAAATCTTTGAGGAATGAAATAAACAGGAAGAATCTTTTTGAGTGTGTGCTTACTTGCTTTTTGATATTGGAAATTGAGTACATTTCCTTATGTTAATCCAGTTCACTAAAATGATTTTCTCTACAGATTGTTTTAGCTAATCATAAAATCATATAAATCATAGAATCATAGAATGACTTGGGTTGGATGGGACCCCAAGGATTTTGAAGTTCCAACCCCGCTGCCACAGGCAGGGCCACCAACCTCCACATTTAATACTAGACTACACCAGGCTGCCCAGGGCCCTGTCCAACGTGATCTCGAACACCTCCAGGGATGGAGCATCCACAACTTCTCTGGGCAGCCTGTTCTAGCACCTCACTGTAAAGAACAATCTAAACCTTCCCTCCTTAAGCTTAAAAGTATTCCCCCTTGACCTGTCACTGTCTACCCTTGTAAAATGTTGATTCCCCTCCTTTTTGTAATCCCCTTTTAAATACTGGAAAGCTGCAATGGGATCTCCTCGTAGCCTTCTCTTCTCCAGGCTGAACAAGCCCAGCTTCCTCAACCCGTCTTCGTAGGGACGGTGCTCCAGCCCTCTGATCTTCTCTGTGACCCTCTTCTGGACCATCTCCAACTGCTCCACATCTTTCCTGTATTGAGTGCCACAGACCTGGACAGTACTCCAGATGGGGCCTCAGGAGAGTAGAGTAGAGAGGGACAATTAGCTCCTTGTCTCTGCTGGCCACCCCTCTTCTGATGGAGCCCAGGATACTATTGGCAACAGGCTGGCCATGAGCCAGCAGTGTAATTCCAATAAATGATGTCAGAGAAATTAAAACAGATGTTTTATTCTAAATAATAATTATTATCTTTTATCTCTGTGTAAATAGAGCATCTTTATTGAGTATTTAATGAAAAATTTGTGGGCAGAGTTGATGTTCTGTTATCATATATTTTTATTTTGTCTTTCAATGGAGAGTTCTCTGCCTTATCAAAGGTTGTCCTGAGCAGAAGTGGTCAGTAAGCTGTCAGTATTGAAGCATAACAATCCCATTAAGCAATTATGTAGTGACTACCACAGCCAACAGCCCTTGACCACTCCTCCATTCTACACTTGGATGGATCAGAATCAACTTTCTCCATGAACCTGGAGTGTAGCTCAAACTGACATATCCAAGTCCTTTCTGAGTTCTCATAATTGCATTTTCACTATGTTCACTCTGTTCAGTAGGGACAAAAAATTTAAGACTTCTCCTACATTTCTAATAACTTATCCTAGTTTTAGATAGTGTACAAATAATTTCAGTTGTTTTATTTATTGGCAGTTTTTTCTTCACTTCTGATATTGTTCAGTTCTTTTTTAAAGATGAGGAAAAAGATAGGCTTTAACGAATTTTTTCCTACTGGTTGAATACATCTATAATTGACAACCATAGAAACAGAAATAATCCTTCCATAAAGCAGATCAGGATAGAAAAATCATTATTTTGTTTTAAGAAATGATACCGTTAATGTCCAAGTAAAAGCATTACTTCCCACTAATTACTGATAAAACTTTTACTGCAATATTAACCTAATATTTGTCAATGAAGCAGTGAAAAAAAATGATATTTATTAACTTTGGTGCGAAATGTAGTTTAAATGAGTTTTTACATAATAGTTAATAGTTAACATCTCCACTAGGACAACCTGACTTATTCTGTGATGTGTTTAGAAGAATCTCTACTTTGTTTCTTTGTTTTTTGCTCTATTTTTTATTTTGAACTGAAAGTAGGAATCGAAATGTCTTTTTAAAATTGTTTTCTTATTTACTGTGCTTGTTTTGCTGACTGATATGTAAGATTTACTGGGAAAAGAAAGTTTACTGTTTGGTAAGATCAACAGTTAGATGGGTGCATTTACTCTTCTCTAGTTTACATTTTGCTTAAGAGACATAAGGTTAATAACTGAAGTTCTTAGGAATAACATTGTTACTATATGTGCTTAATTGTTTTTCGTGGTAATAGCTATAAATGCTAACAATTCTTAATTTATCACACAAAGTACACAATTTTACTGTAGTCATAAATGAACTCATATTTCAAACACTAATTTTGACAATTCCAGTTCATTCTTCAAGTGTTTCAGAAAATATGGCCTCATGTAACAGTTCTTCCAGAGGTGTCTGTACTGTGAACTGCTAGCAATTGTATGCTCTAAAATTATCATCAGGGGCCTAATTGCTGCCTGTAACCCTTGACTGGCTAAAGAACTGATTAACTTTGCCCTTCGGTCACAATTAAAAGAAAAGTATGTCTAAAGAAAAATGAGTAACAGCATCTAAATCATCATCCCTTCTGTCTTGTGTCTGTTCTGTCTTCATTAACCCATTCCTTTTTTTCTTTTCCTTTTTCCTTTTGTCTTTTTCTCTTTTTTTTCTCTAAAAATCAAATCCTGCTAGATTTTATGATGTTGTTTTATAAGGTCTCCATGGTCATGTTGCACATTAATGATTTCTTCAGAGAGAGAGAGGAGAGCTGGCCTAAACCTAAGTATCCACCAGGCACTGATAAAGTCACAGTCCTCCTAAAGCAGCCATGTAGCAGCATAAGAAGGTGCTGGCACATCATGTTTTATGATGCACATGTATGTGGAGGCCCATGAGAATACTTGAGATGTGCTCTCATGGTGTGATGAGGAGGTCATCAGCAAGCATAGTCACAGGTGTTCTGATGGAGAAGTTTGCTCCCAAAGGATTAAAGATCTGAGGCAAGGAAACTTCTTTACCACCTTGTGAAATGGGGTGGCATTCTGTAAGCAAAGCACAGTTGGAAGATGTTAGTTTGGATGTAGAATGGGAAGATCATATTCTGGTTCTAAAATAATAGGAAGGGACACATGATGAGTATGGGAACCCTACTGAATAAAGACAGTAATAAGACAGATGGAGATAATGTCATTGTGTCAAGTGGAGGTTTTGGAAAAGGAAAGTTTTAAAAAAAAAAAGTCAAAAAAGTGTTAGGAATAAGGAGGGAATGATGGAGAATTGCAAAAGTGTGGGAGAAAGGAGGGGTCACATTCTTTTGAGTCAGTCTTCAGATGTAAGTTGATACTTGTATAAAAGTTAGTTAGGAAAACAGGCCAAGCAAATATTGATTTAAACCAAGAGCTGCTATGAGCTTTTAATACTGTTTTTCCCTTTGTTCACTATGGCATTGGAAGCTGAACTCTTTTTTATTTACTTACAGTTAGGTATGGTGCAGATAGCTTTGATAGTGGCTTTTAGGCTTGCTACCTGTGAACTGAAGCTTGACCTGTGAAATCTGTCCTTTCTGAGCCTCTAAAGTAATATGGTTTTAAATTATAAACTTTTTTTAAGTTTTAAATTATATAGGACCTCTCCTTAGTGACCAGCTGATCGTGCTAAACTGAAGTGTTACTCGCAGTGGTTTTGGAATGTGGTTTAATAATTCCCAGATGACAGAATTGAGACTGTGAAATACATTTCACTTTGAACCTGGGGACAGATCTGTGGTATGGTTCTGAAGGTGAAAGAGGGTGTTTACATCCAGTGAGGTTTGTGGCCTACAGCAATTCATGAAATTGCTGAAAAATCTGACGAAGGAGATGATGTACGCTGCTTTGAATGTTTCTTTTTTTTTTTTTCCCCTTTACTATTTCTTTCCTATGTAGATTGTTGTACAGCTCAGAAGAATGTTGAAGTGCATGGTGGAAACAGTTCAATTTCAAAAGTATTTTAAGAATGACAGAATAGATAAGCACCTGACAACAAACTTACACTGAGGAATATTTAGTCTTTCAGTATTCCAGTTTTCTCACCAGACAGGTAGTTATTATCTATGTGCTATACAAAAACACAATGGATTCATTTTTAAATTTCTTTTTTTTTCTTAACTCATTTGTCAGAGAGGTGCTTGATGCTAAGAAATTTTAATACCTGGATTTGGTAGTGATTCATAACCACAATTCAGTACATCTGACACTAATAATAATTACTAAGGTTACTTTAGACTCCAAATTCAGAGGAATACATTGCAAAAGAAGATTCTATTGATATGCCCATGGCCTCCTTACTTGCTTCCACCTTTCTTTTAGGTTGAGACATTTCAAAGATAACAATACATATTTTACTTATGAAGTAGTTCCTTGGCTTTCATTTAGGAAGAAAAACAACCCAAAACTTTTACAGAGAAGAAATTCCGCTGCCTCACTTTCAAATCAGTTACATGTAAAGGATTTCTTCACATATCTGAACTTGAGTTCATCGTAAGTGAAAGACTTAACTAAAAAAACAGTTATTTGCATTCATTTTCTTATTTTATTCAAATTCATTACAAATGCAGATGGTTTGGTGTTCAGTACCTGATAAAGCTGATTGATGGAGTTTCTTAATATAATCTGAAATCATAGAAATGTATTTTCACCTGGTCCTCTGTGGAATTTGCTGGATACACAGACAAAGTTATCTCAGTTGAAAGCCAACTGAATTGTATTTAATACACAATATTTAATAATGCCATCGCTACTAATTTGAACAAAAACAAATCAAAATTTTTCAATTAAAAAAATAATCCATTGCGATTCTTTGTGCCATCTATTTTTGCACTAACAAGGCTCCCATCCACATAATTAAATTAGAACTTTTTTTTTTTATCCCAGTCTTTCTTATGTTGCCATGTACTCTCATGTATTTATAAAATTTTAAATAAAAATAGTTTATAGTTGAATCACAGAACTGTGCTAATGACATCTCTTGTTAAAATTCTGTCTTAAAACATTGTCTTCAAGTTCAAAGTGGCTTTGGAGAAACAATACCACTTTATTTTGAATCATGCAAATCTATTCTTCTTCAAGCTAAAAATACTGATGATGATCTGGAAGAGATCTAACTAGTAAACAAGTAATTATGAAGAGATGCACATTGTCTTGTCTTGTGCCTGTAACTTCTTGTGATTTTGCCTGATATGTACTCCTCTGTTCTGCAAGTTCTGTCCCACGCAATCTTAAACTACAACAAGGATGGCTAAAAGTGCTAGTAGAAGGAACATTTTCAACATTACTTGGACACAATTACTTTTTCATAGACTCATAGAATTATCTGAGTAGAAAGAGACCCTTAATGGCCATCTAGTCCAACTCCTCTGCAATGCACAGGGACACCTACAGCTCAGTCGCATTGCTCAGAGCCCCCTCCAGCCTGACCTGAAGGCCTCCAGGGACAGGGCACCCACCACCCCTCTGGACAACCTATTCCACTGTTTCACTACCGTTATTGTAAAAAACTTTTTCTTTATATCCAATGTAAATCTCTACTCATTCAGTTTCCCCTTGTCCTGTTGCAACAGACCCTGCTAATGAGCCTGTTGCCTTCTTTCTTATAGCCTCCCGTTAGATACTGAAAGGCTGTTCTCAGGTCTCCCTGGTGCCTTCTCTTTCCCAGTCAGAACTGCTCCAGCTGTCTCAGTCTGTCCTCACAGGGTAGGTGTTCCATCCCTTGGATCATTTTTGTGGCCATTTCTACACTTCAGATGGAGAAATTGTAACAGTCACCTCTCCAACTATCGGAGGCCTCTCAATGGAAGCAATAATCGTTGAACAGCACATGGATAATTTTGAGCAAGTAATGAAGAAAATGGTGCATGTAGTTAAGGAAACAATAACTTTACCAGAATCTTCGGCTGTCCAATGCCTAGTATAGCATTTAGTCACAAATATAATATGCATCTGCTGTAGTTGATGTGAAATAACAGGTTTGCCTATTTTAAAGCTTGTGAAGTCTTCTTAAGCTTAGAATGCTTTGTGTGGTGGGTATATATGTGCTTGAACTGTATTTTTCACAGGCCACCCTGTTTATAATAAGTTGTATAATTATTGTACCACTGAATTTTAGTAGACACCAGCTGTCAAATTTCACATATCTCCATGATATGTGAAAAATCTTTAAATGAATTAATTCAAATAATTAAAATAATTTCATCCTACTTTTGCTGGTGCTTTGGATTCCAAAGCTCCAAGTTCAGGTCATAATCTCTTTTTTTTCATTTTCATCTGTTCCCTGTTCAGCATATTCATGGTTTTCAGAGCATGTCTACGCTGAACAGAGCAGTGGTGTCTGGGTTCATGTGCTGAGTCAGAATAAGTACTAGAAATATTCTGCCCCTGTAGTATGGAGCACTGAGATGTGGTAATTTGCCCACAGGCACTCATCACTATACCGTGCAATATGGACCTGCTCTTAATCCCCCTTCTTTGCCATCTCCTGCTCTGTTAATCTTCAGTTCCTACCCTTGTTGCCTGAGCACCTGAGAAAAGGAGCTGCTTCATTCCCAGGGCTGCCAGAGCAAACAGAGAGGCCCTGCTTCTTACAGGCTGGATAATAGGAGCCAGGAGAGGAAACCCAGGTGGTACCAAAGATTATCTGGGGTTTATGAAACCTGGCAGAAAACCAGATATGAATAGTAGCTTGCCAATTACTTGATGTATTCATAGCTTTTCCTGTTCTGGCATCATCTTACTGCATGCTCCATTGCATAGCTTGCTGTTCTTTTGCGCAAGTTTTTATTTTATTTTATTTTTGCTTAAATAAAAAACAGATTTTCTGGAAGGAGAATTTTTCTTGGTGCTATGGAGTTTAATAGAGTTGAGGTCTCTCTACATTATTTATGTCTTAGCAACTGCCGCAGCATATATATTCATAGCTAGATATGGCAGTGAACAAAAATTCAGTATTCTAGAGGACTGTTTGAAAAAACTTGTGTTAAGGAAGAATTTTGACATCATGTCCCTTCATATTTACAGTGTTAATCTGTGGTATGTTTTGCGTAAATGTAATTTGATCACAGTAGATTTTTTTATCTAATGTTTGAGACATTGACAGCAAATGAAACTATATTTGTCAGCTTAGCTGGAGAAAACATGGAGAGTAACTTATGAGCAAGTCGTGATAGAGTAGTATCAGTATACATGTTAAAGTACAAAGTTCTCTGACAATCTCTTTTTTCAGAATTCAACTTAGCACTGCCGTACTCCTCCGCATAAGAGTTTTTAATGAAACACAAGCCTTCCTATTTGTGTAGATATTAAAATCCAATACAGCTGCTCCTCTTAAACTGAATTCTTCAGGTACAGAAAATCATCTAAATTTAAAGAAAAATTTTGCATCAGCATTGAAAATCTAGACCAAAATGATGGATCTTGATGCAAAACTTGATGAAAATTTTCTCTTTAGATTATCAGTCTGATGCATAATACTCTCTGCAAAACTGTAATTTCCATTCTCTTGCATACTCCCCAGAATTATAGCAAGTCACTCCTGAGACTATTTACAGTGGGAACTTATTTCTTTATACAGACTTGCCATTAAACATTGAAATATTTAGGTGTTTTAGCAGCCTAAACACTTTTTTTTACAGCTTGTTGGGTATTTCTTTAAATGCTCTTTGAGCATTTGTCAAGCTCTTCAGTCATCTAGGCCTCTGCATTCTTAGGAAACCAGTGCCAAAGGTAGTAGTGATGTCTGACAACATGTTGCCCTTCTGGGTTGGAGTTAGTGATAAGCGGAAATAATAACGCTGCAAATCTGTGGAGAAACGTTAGTGTCTAACCTGATAGAATTGCAACAAAACATAACAAGCAAGCAAGTAAACCTATTCTAGGTGCAAGTAATAAACACTGCAGCTGAAGGAGGGAAGAAAAGTGGGATAAGATGGGAAGGACCATTATTGCATCAAAATGATGCATCTACATCCTACTTTCATGAGTGTTTTATGACTAGGCAAACACATTTTCGCGTTGGCTTCTGCAGTAAATGTTTCTCCTTTATTACTTGATAGCCACTTAGAATTTAGCCTGATTTTTAACAGTGCTAACATACTGTATGAGGAAAATTTATTTGAATAAAGTTACATTCTTCTAAACTGGATTCATAATATTAATACTTAAAATACACAGTGACATGCTGTGAAAATGGGATAGTTATTTAGATATATTATAAAATGTATCCTACTACTTTGATGTGATTCACTACTATTTCACCAAACCAATTTAATAGTCTCCTGTGGAGAGGGAATAGTGCAATTAAAATTAGTAACAGAGATTTTCACATTCATATATCTAATTCAGGGATGGGTGATAATGAATTAAATACTTTTTTCTTCTTCTGATGTCAGATCGGTATTAAATGAATCTGAGATAGAATTCATATTTAAAGAGTGTGCCTGTGTGCAGTTACAGAATCCGGAGAAGGATTTTCACGTGAACAGTAAGTGTTCCAGCTTAGTTTTATGGTTTGTTTGTTGTTGTTTTGTTGGGTTTTTTTTGTCTGTTTCCCATTTGATTCTTGAAAATTATCTGAATGTAGAAGAACAATTTCTAAAAAATTAAATCACTTTGCAGTGTGCTGTGATCCCAGAATCTAAGAACTTCCTGGGAAGAGAACTGCTGTCATTAAATTTTCCTTGGACAAAAATTAAGGAAGGTAGAGCAGAAGATTGATAGCCCTGGGAACATCAGTCTCTAGACACTTGTTAATCAGACATTGGAAAACCCAATGAATAATCCTCTGGGGTGATGTGGCTAAATTTGTTTGTAGACATTATGAATAAGAAGTGGTTTTTCAACTCATTATGAAGCAGCATAAAAAAAATAACAAGGATATACTGTTCTCTATGTATGATATTACTCTGAAAAACAAAACAGAAAAACACCAAAACACTCACAAACCTCTTTCTGGTACTTCCTATAATTAGACAAGGAAATTAAATATTTCTTCTTAGGCAAACAAGTCACTGTAGCAAGAGTCGCATTAACCCTTCACCTAACCACAGATTAGATAATAGTTGCACATTAATAGTAGTTCTAGAGGTCTGCTGGCAAGATAATATTTTGATGACTCCTGCTGTATCACCAAGTTTGCGATATGTGTGATTACTTTTGTTCCTTAATAAAAGCTTTTAAATAAGCGAATGAATGAACCAACCCGTGCCCCTGTGTTGACCGCACTTGCAGATGATATGTAAATACTGAAAAATGTAAATTACTCATTCATTAGAGACCTGACCAGTAACAGGGCTGATGAAGAACAGGAGTCAAAACAACTCTGAGTTTAAGACAGAATTTCTGTGCAGTATTACCATGCTTATCTTGGAAGCAGTTTGTCCTAGTTCCTCTATGTTGCTGATCACTTTGTGGCTGAATAGCAGTACGTCCTGTGCACCTTAACTTTATTCAACACGTAAAGAAATTCGTCATAGAAGAAATAATTCCTTGGAGTAGATTTTTAAAATATAAATTGTAATTTTGGACTTGGCAGCATACATGTCTTTAAATGCCATAATGCTGGTATTGTACTTTGTGTATTGACTGCTAACATTTTCAAGATAAGGAAAATTCTGCAATGTACTTATTCTGAACATGAAGGAAGGCTTGTGTCTTACCCAGACTTTAAAAAAAAAAAAAAAAAAGAAAAAAGAAAGAAAAGGAAAAAAAAGAAAAAGATCACCACCAAAATCATAGAAATGGCTAATTTGATAAATCTAAACTGATTTATTATGGTTGTATGAATTCAAAGATTATCTTATAACTTACTATTTACTTTATACCTGCACTGTACCTAGCACTGTACTGATTACTATGTTCTGTTATTACTAGACTGTTATGTCTAAGCCGTAAAGACTTGTCTAGTCATTTCCAGAAGAGAAGTGAGTTCCAAGGTGTCTGTGCCTTTCACTTGAGAACACTGCTCCTTGGTATGGCAAATTGAGAAGTGACAGGAGAGGGATGGCTGCCGTTCTGAGGAAACTTGGGTTGCAATAGCCAGTTGCAAGTAAAGTGAGGATGTGAGCTGGGCAAAGTGGTATATTTGAGAGATTTTTTTCTGCTTTTAAAACAGGGGACTCTAGGTTTTGTGTTCCCGTAATTCAGATTTGTTGTGTAGCACCAAGGAAAATTAGATGGATGAAATTTCACTGAAAGGAAAAAAAAGAAACAACCCAACACATTAATTAAATGAAATAGCACATTTTAAATGATGTAAATGAGCAGTAAATGAACAAGCATTTTGTAATATCTAGAATTTCTCATTTCATGGCAATGTTGCCCCAAGGTCCTATGGTCTTTAAGTGCAGTAAGTTTTCTTTTCTCCATCTCTTTCTTTTCTTCCCATCACAAAGGTGATAAATCGAAATGACCCTCCTTCTAGCAAAGAAAAATGGGGAAGTCTTTATGCTGCTTCTGTCAATGCCATCCTTTCAGACTGCTAGAAGAGGTCGCAAAGATCAAATATAGACATCTCCCACTAGAGCAGAGCATGTGACCTTGAACCCCTTTCCAACACCTGCCAACCTCTCAATAGCCAGCTTTAAGATACAGCCAGGCTGCAGTTCCTGCAAGCCTTAACCTTACATGGGAGCTTGAGGAAATTGGTGAGCATTTATGTCAGCTGGAAAAAGCTTTAAATCCAATTACGGTTCTTTGGTTTGCAGTCATAGCCTTTGAGTCTTGGTGAAGCTTGGTTCTGCATGCTTTTTTTATGAATGAGGTGCTAAATCTGACTGGTTGAATCTTGTGCAGTTTGGCTTCCTAGTCCTCTGCCTGTGCAGCAAAACCAAGGTCTTCCTACTGTATTCTGACCTTGCTGTAGACTTGCACACTGCAGGAAGAAAAGATTTGCCCTAAATTCCTCTGGTCATTTGTCTCAGACTGATCTACAACCTCGCAGTTGGTTCTGTTGGAAGTGCTGTTATTTTAAATGTAAGGATTTTCCTTTATACATCCTCACTTCAGACAGCTGCTAGAGCCTTTCGCTGCACTCATGAGCAGTGATGCGCAGAAATGCAATGAATGAACCTGAGTTTACAGTCCAGTTTGGTAATTCATGAATTTAAGGCAGTCTGTTTTTAATCTAATTTACTTACTTCAGCTATTTTCTAATCCAAGGTATCTTTCTTCTATTGTAAATAGCTGCTACAGCAACGTCAGTTTTTAGCATTTCTATAGTCCAACAAAAGAATTACTGTAGAGCACAATTGTATTGTGTAAACAGCAATAGTTATGGTAGTCCATTTGCCTGAATATGTTAGAGTCCATGAAAAAAGGACTATTTAAAAATGTGACTCTTTATTTCCTGCCTTTTGATTGTCATTGTTTGCTCAGTTATACAGTGGTTTGTTGACACCAAATATTTTAATAATTTCTTTCCAAGTCCTTGTGCCTATGCCTTTGAGATGCTGCTATAGTAATTAAACTGTCTTTTAGTTGAAATGCTTGCGAAGCGTCCAGTTCTGTGCCTGGCAGCTGGTGATGCATTATAGAGACATTGAGCTAATCGATTAAAACCACAGAGACATGGGAGTTGTCTGACAGCACTGTACTAGGATGAAATTAGTTGGAATTGCATGGTGAAATTAGGGGGAATGCAGGTGATTGCAGCTCTTCTGGGAGAATCCTGGGTGAAAGGGACACTGTGCACTGATCCCTGTGTAATTAGGACAGCCATGTTTTAACAGTATTTCTAAAGTATTAAAATGGACTGGGTAAATCAGCAGGGTTGTTTCCAGTGAACTTGGCATCCATCCACTGTGACTGAAATAACATGAAATTTTTCGGCTACTAGGAAATGTGAAATTGGACTAATTGTATTCTAACTAGTCTGCTAGTGTGCTAGTCTGTAGCAGGTAAGGAGTATGAATACGGTATGCTTTTCGATCTACTGCTGGAGCCTAAGAAATTCTGCTGTGTTTGCAGCCTAAATTACACAGTTTATGGTAGGATATTTATTGGAATAAAGACAATGCAAGTATCAATACAAATTGGATCACAGTCTGTAAAGTCAGCTTGGATGTACTAGTTCGTAAGACTGCCTAATGCATCTGCTTTGAAATATTTTAATTATATTTGAACAGGCAGTCCTAATTCTAGTCTAACTGGAGAAGTTCCTTTTCACTTGGAACTTGCTCTGCACAAATGTTAAAGAACTCCTATAAAATCAATTTCCAGCAAAATCATGGTTAGCTTCTAGTTAAATGAATCAAATTTCCACTTTGTTTCATATTACTCTGAGAATTTTTCTAAGTGCTGGACATAAAACAGTCTGCTTTCGATTGCAATTTTACATCATTTAGATTTAGAAATACTGTTTGGCAAAACAGTTCAGCAGAGGGGCTGGCTGTGGAATGCCCATCTTTAATACCAAAAATCAATTACTGCTGCACATTTCTCTCCAAAGCAAGATGACAAAAGAGCCATTAAATTTAAGGAGTGACACCTTCTAGAGGTGTAGAGGGCACTGGTGGGCTAGTCTTTGAGGGCACTGCCCTGTCCTCCCAGTTTGTAGCACCAGTGTTCTCCCAGCTCTCCTCCCCTGGAGCAGAAGCAGCCAGGCACAGTGGTAGCGATTTCCATCCACCTGCTTGGAATTCAGTCTGGTAGATGCCAGCTGCTGCATTTTGTGGGCATTAATAGAACGGAAACTGATCACACTGGAGTTGAACTTCAATGAAGGCAAGACTGAAGTGTTACTATAAAGGAATAACCATCTTTAAATCAGCAGAAGAGAGATTATTTGACAGTCAGATCTATACTGTATACAAAGACAGAAACAGAATTCAGCAGTGGCTTAATTCAGTGTGAATATATTTCTTGAATGAAATAAAACCCGAAGAGCAGGATCCCTTAGCCAATAGATGCTTGTTGCGCAGGGCCTGTGATCAGATCTCTGTCCTTTGAACATTGAGTCCTAATGAGACTGGCACTGTACTGGAGGCCAAATGCTGGATTTGGGATCTGGGAAATGCCTTTGCTATCATTCTGAATCTGAGAGTTAGTGACTGTATTTTTTGCCCTGTACTTGTCATGTATTTAACCTAACCAGTCAGCTTAAATCGCTGCTGAATGCAGTTTTCTCTTCTAATTAATTGCATACTTAACTGCTACCACAGGCTGACAAGACACAGTGGCTTTTTAGAGACTATTGTCATAACTTTGTTTTAAAGCAAATTTGAGTTCCTTCTCATGATGTCTTACCTTTGAGTTGACATACATAAAATGTTTTATATTATTTTCCATTTTAATTCAGGCAGTCTGATTTTGTTATGTTTGTTTTGGAAAGAATTGTAACCACTGAGTAGCAAATTCCTTTCCAAATAACCAGTATGTGCAGCCCTACTGCATTGGAACTTTGGATTTTTGTTGTTTTGATTTTGGTCTGAGATTGTTCAGCAGTTTTTTTTTTTTTTTTTTTTTTTTTTTTTTTTTGTAGCTACTAAAAATTTCCTTTGTTAACAAATAAGCAGAGAATGCATTTGTTATAAGGAACATGCCTTAAATTGCTTAGGCTCTAAAGATGTATTTTATTTTTACAGTCATTTTGACTACACTTATTTTAAAAAACAAAGCTACAGCATATTTAAGAGAAAGTTTTTGTTAGCAGTGGAAATATACAGTGCTCTTTAAATCTCCAGATTCTGTAGTACACATATACATATGGGACACCTCCCTATTCCCTAAGTATACCTCTGCCTTCCATGATGAGAATTACCTGTAGCTGGAATAGTAGTTTCACACTGGAAGTGGAAATTCATTATCATCAGAGTATGTCTTATGGTTTTATTAAGCTCTATCTGAGATGCAGTAAGATTCCTCCCCCACACCAGCATTCCAATTTCTCTAAATGAAAGGCTCTAGATATAATGGTTTCTAATGTCTTGGAAATGTCTTCCAGTCTTTAAACAAAATTTATTCACAACCTATTTAAATCATTTAAATCTACCTCTTCTTTGAACCAACACTGTCTGTTAAATAAAACTGTGTTCCCTATCCTATAATAATATTTCTTCTCAGCTTTTGTTTAAATTGGCCAAGTAAACTTGTAGATCATCTGGAGATGTTTTCTATTATCCTTGTATCCTCATTCCATATCTGATTTGATTTGAAGCTCTTTTCTTGAACACTGGGACCAAAGTATTAGAGATGATGTCTTACCACTACCTTGTGAGCATTACCTGGCACTAATTTGCTCCCAATGTCAAATGTAGCTCTATATCCTGAGACAGCCAGGAAATAAAACATGTATATTATTAATGTCTGTAATTAATTTCCAGCTATTATTTCTTCTTAGTGCAGCACCACAAGGTCTCTCTCTTGCTTATTTGTGTCTAGCTGATGACTTTAAAGTTAATATTAGCCCCTAAGCATATGATGTCAGTTTTTCTTACTAAGTTAGGTCACTTCTGCTTCTCCGATCCTCCAATTCTTCCTGCATTGTATGATTATCCTTCTCTAGAACAGTCTTCTAGTGCTACCTTCATGAATTTTACTGGTGTGAAATTGTACAGAAGGCAATTAAAAAAAACAAATATTAAAAAACTTCCCCACAGCTGATCTTTAAAACACTATAGTAGCTGCTTTCCAGTCCCTTAACTCTCTTGTCATTATTGTCCACTAGTATCTGCCAGTAGAAGGTGGCAGGCATACCTACCAGTATCTCACTGACTCAGTTTCCCACCCCTTCAGGCAATTATTGCGCTAATTTCTTCTTTTCTATCCTTAAATTAGCATTTCCTTTGTGGTATTGTAAGAAAAGTTTTAATCAAATTCCTACCTACCAAGTTTAGCTACAAAATAAACTAACAATGAAAGCCATTGGATTATTTCTGCAAATCTACCATTTGCAAGGATATTCTTCACTTGAAAGTTCACCTGAAAAACAAGAGTAGCATGTAAGTTATTTAAAAACAAAACTAACAGCTTAGAATAGCATTTCCAGTTGTTCTTATTGTGCCTAGTTATTAATTAATTCTAGATATGTTTTGAAATGTTTAATATCTAAAGTCTGTCTTAATACAAAAGGCAGAGATAAGTATTTTAGAAAAGTACATGACTGGAGACTACTGATCAGCACATGCCTTTTTAATAATAACAACATTTTAATGACTTACTTTTTAACAATAATGTCATAACTAATGCTGTAGAGATCACTTGGATTTCTATGCTTTCAGACTTTTTCAGACTTTTTTAGACTTTTTTTTTTTTAGATTTCATAATCAGTTTGTAATTGTATCTGTTTTATCTCTTTATTTATTTTTTATTCATACATTTTTTTCAATGATCAAAGCTACATGGTTTGAAGGTTGTGTTTGTTATCTTTTTTTCCCATTGAAAAAACATTGGGAAAATTTTAAAAAGATATTCCTAGAAGATCATGTTAAATATTTCTGCATTAACAGTTAAGTAGATAAAGCAGTTCAGTGGGAAACTGTTTTAGATTAGGTCTTTATTTATGATCCTGCCAGAAGCAAAAATCTGACTTCTGACAGATGATTGTCTACGTTTTCAGCTCTTGTAGACATAGCAATTAAGGAGAAAACATTTCAATATCATCTGGAAATGGCAGGGATTGGGAAATTCCCCAGTTGTGGGGTTTTTTTTGTTTGTTTGTTTCTTTTTAAAAGCAGTGACTATCCTCTTATTTTAACTGGTTATTTCTTAATAATAATTTTCAAATGTAAAACAATTCTGTAATGCTTGGAAACATGATTGTCTGATGGAAGCCAGTAGAAGGCTGATCAAAACCAGACAGTATATTTTAAACAACAAAACTTGAAAAAATATCCCTAAAACTGGAAGAGTCTGAACTGTAGTTGAAAAATTCATCAAAGGCTTAACTGTAAATCGACTCAAACTTGTGGTAAAGCAATGAAATGTTGGAACAGTGATATAAAATATCTTCATTCTGAGTTTAGCTCTTTCATAGAGCACAGATCAAATAATAAATTAGTAAATTTAAAAGAAAAACAAAATACACCACTAACAGCAACAAGAAACAAAATACAAACAACAACAAAAAAAACATACCATGTAAATGAAACCTTTATAGAACGTTTTAAAGCAGTATTATGCAAATCGTTCCTCTTATAATTCCCCCCCAAATACAAATTTATTTACTTTAATTAAGCATTCCCTGAATTTATTCCCTAGCATGTACATATGTTGGTATTGTTAGTTACATTCATGTTAGTGTACATCATCTGTCACTTTCATTAAGTCTATTGAACACATAAAAGTTGATTGGTTTTAAGGCAGGACACATTTCTAGTTGTGTTTTCCCATCAGTGTTGTCCATTTCCTCTTTTATTTTCCACCCAAAAAGTAAGTAAGAGCTTTATGCACTTTCTTTTTGCATGAGGCAGAGTTTGTAGAGCAAAAGGAAATCCAAATTCTATGTATGTCTCACTAGGGAAGAAAGCTTTTAAAGATTTCATTGCGAGATAAGGACTTGTGTCCAAATGGGCTTTATAGCTGAAGGAATATCAGCTCCCAGTAGTCTACAGGTTTATTCAACCAGGGCGGTTGTCTCCTCATGACTGGAGAGAGTGATTGACTGTACCGGACTTCCCTCTGGAATCAAGTCATGTTATTGTGTGCCATTATAGCATCAGCGTGAGGGTCTCCAGCAGAAGCTAATTATGGTACTTTGGTGTGTCTTAGAATCATAATTTTCTTTCATCTTAATTTTCTGTGCAGTGACTTTTAAGCTCTGTTTTTTATAATATTCTGACTAGTTATAGGACTGAGAAAATGAGAGGTTTTTACTAAGACATCAGCCATTGTCATCTTAGAATCATTACATATCCATAATGATATGGAAATGAATACAGAAAAAAGGTTGCAATGAAAATACACTTTCTATTGTTGCCAAAACTTCAGTAATGAAGTAACTTCAGTCAATGCCAAAAAAATATTTAAGCATGGGTTGTATACTGAACTAATAACTGGGGATAAGCCTGTAAATATTGTTGGTTGATTGTATAAAAACAACAAATTAATGACAGAATATTGCCTTAAAAGTAACTGAAGCAAAATATGTAGCTTTTCAGTTAAAAGGTAGCTATAATGAATAGTTCGAATTATTATGCCATTTTAGTAATTTAGGCTAAAAAAAAAGGTGCTATCCAAAGTCTGAACATGAAACAATTTACCATTGCCATATTTCATTAAAATATTTCATAATTTTTGAAATGGGAAAAGAAAGTTTATAAATGAATTAATTAATCTGTTTGCTAACAGTACATCTCAACATCATTTGTAGCATTTTCAGTCAAGTAATACTTTCTGCTACCACTTGCATATATCACCTTCTCATAGTTTAATTATTAAATACTTTTATGAGAGAGTAAGCCTTTGCATCCTTTGTATATCTTCTCTTCCTTCCCCATCCCCGCTGAAGCAATTCCTGTAAAACGAAAGGCATTTATTTTGATATGAAATGATTTGCCCTTCCAACATGCTTGAGCTCGAGATATCATCACAAAGGCCAAATGATTTTGTCTGTATTGATCTAATTAATAGAAAATAAAGACCATACAGTCATTTGTGGTAAGAAATAAAAATATAATATATAATATAATATAATATTTTTTTCTTCAGACTGAAGGATTATGAAATTAAATGTTAATAAATCTTCTGTGAATCCAGCAGCAGCAATAAATAAATAAATAAATAAATCTGCCAAATCAGGAATGGCACCATAAAACTAAAGAAAACTATATTATTACCTGTTTTTTAAAATGGAGGTTGCAATTTGGATTTTCTTAAAAATTCCAGCTTCAATGAATGCAAGATTTTGGATTTTCTAAAGAAAGAATGATACATAAAAAATAGGACAAAAATCCCTGTAGGCATAGAAAGGGCAGATTGAATAAGATTAACCTATCTTTCTAATCAAGTAAGTAACTTATTAGGAAAAATATATATATTGCTAATAATGTCTCTGAAGCTTAATTTGGTATAGTGCCATATCAGAAATTATGTAATCAAACAAAAAGTATAGATATCAGCATAAGGATTGCTAGTTTGTGGAGTTTGTAAGGAACTAAACTGTGAGAAAGCAGCAAAAAGGAACTACTTAACAAGAGAGATTTTGAGGAGCCTCTCAAGATATGAACAAAAAAAAAAGGACTAGTGACACACAAATTAAGAGAAAAGAGTGGTCAGAGCTGAATAATTTTGAGGACTGGAGTAACAGAAATGGAATAAAATTACATAAAAGAAAGTGAAAAATGATGCACCTGAGGCCTAGTAGTGCTAAATTCTCTTACAGCAAGGAATTTCACCAGATAGAAAGGACTGCAAAAGAGAAATTGATCTTAGCGAGCCTAAAAGGCATCACTATGATGTAATGTGAGAAAGTCAAATGTAATCCTATGTCTGGCTATTTCCAGTAGAGAGTGCATGATACCCTGACAGCTATAGAAGGGAATGATTTCTGTGAAGCTATGTGAAATACAAGATACCAGTGCCTCATACTGGTGGTGTCTCCAGCCAAGGGTAGTTGTGCCAGAGCAGGGTACTTCTTACTCCAGGGTTTCCTTCTGCCTCCAGGATATTGTTGGCAACTTTAGTGGCAGCATACGTGTTCTTTGTGCTCAGCACAGGTGGGAAATAAGACACAGAAAGGTTTCACTGTGCATAACATTGTTCTGGTGTGGATGTTCCCTCCTGCTCCCAAGGTGGATCTGCCCCTGTTCAATTGAAGTTACCTGTGCTGACAAAATGGGAATTCGGTGTGAAAGATATGGAGAAAGGCTTTGAGAATCATGTGGAGAATGGCTTATTTTGGAGTGGGGTAGTAGAAACTGAAAATTTAGAGAAATATGGATGAAAGTTAGGAGATGAAGCTAGCAAAAAGAAGGCTAGGAGACTATATTATCTCTATGGAAACTTTTCTGACACCTCCTGCTTAAAACCCAAATAGTCAGAAGGATCATGAGGCCCCGCTTTCACGGTCTGTATTTGTACTGAAAATCAAGATCAAGCGAGCTTTTGCCCTTCTGCTCCACAGGAGGTTTCTGGCCTCCCTGAGCTCGCCTTAGGACACCTGCGTTACACTTTGACAGGTGTCAAAGGAGCTTAAAATGCTAGGGGATCAGGGAAAACTTAAAAGTACATGATCATCCAACTTAAGAATTTCATATTAAGTGGCCACAAATAAATTCAGGCTGGAAATTTAGAAGACATCCACCTGCTTTCCATCCACAGCAAAGGAGGCAAAACATTAAGTACTTTCCTGAGGATAAACAATATGCTTATGAAAAGATATATGATGATCTGAGCAAATACATTAACTAAGTCAGTGAACAAGGTCCTTCCTACTTTTTGTCCCTTGATTTCTAAGATGTTTAAGAAAGTGAAAAAAAATTGTTTGCCACCTATGAGATTATTTCAAATAATTTTTTGTGCGTAAGACAGATCAAGTCCCCATTGCACTCACCTTGAATTCCCCTGTTTCTGTACAAGTGAAGCTCATGACAGTTTCTAGAAATGGTGTCTCGCTGTGCTTTTTAGTATATGGCAGCTGTGTGGCATGAATTAATGCAATCTATAGGCAGAGCCTGTAGAGAGCAACCAGTCACAGGCTGTGCTGAGCTCTAGGCTGGACTCACACCCCAAAGCCAGAGAAAGAAAACATGTCTTCGATGCTTAATTCATGAGACATACTAGCTTCCAGTTATATAGTCTAAAAGAACTTCGACTCCAGTTTAAATAGCAGATGAGGATGGTGTAGGAGAGAAGCATTATGATATGGTAGCTTAGATATAGCCACAGCATCCCACAGCCAGGGTGGTAAAATATCTAGAAACACAGTATATACAGAAAGAAAGATTTCAATTTTTTTTTAAACTTATATTTGTCAGTCTGTGTTTTAAAAGTTTGGCAAATGTGGAATATTTTAAGTGAGAGGATATATAAATGATCAATACGACAACAACACCCTGATTATTTTAATGGTACCTGTAATTTTATTGCTACTTCCTCTGTTGTTACATATTTCTTTTACTTCTAGCTGCCTGTATATTTATACTAATGAAGGAGACTACACACTGTTCACTGCTCTTATATTCCCGAGATATTTAACTTTCTGTGCAGGTACTGACTGTCAATCAAGGCTAATCAAACTGGCACAGTTAACATAATACATCATAAAATTTCACAGTAATGTCAACCTGTAATTCTGTCAATCTGGTTAAAGGAAACGAGATAAAAACAATATTGTCGTTTTGTAATAACACAGGGAAATGGAGTTTTAGAATAATATTTTTGCTCTGTCCTAAAAATACATTGTGTACATGTTTCTAGAGCAGCAGTGATTTCTTTTAAGATTGGTCAAATGCTCTGAGTTTTTAATGGTAATTTTTCATTTTTCCAACTATCAGGGATTTTCACTGTATCTTCAGAAAGAATGAGGTATTGCAGTTCTCCCTGTACCGTGGCACTGAAGGTGTCCAGGAGGAAAGTAGAAATGGAGGCATGAGTTTTTTCTGTCCTCCTTGTGCCACAGCAACTAAGTTTTTTTATGATGGCAATGGCCAGGGCTGGCTGGCCATCTGGGAAAGAGGGCTAACAGCTTTACTGTAAGCTGTGTCTACATCACTTGCCTGCTTTACTCTAGAGGAAGAAACAAACTAAATCAAAACAAATATAGAATCATAGAATCATAGAATGGCCTGGGTTGAAAAGGACCTTAAAGATCATCTAGTTTCAACCCCCCTGCCGTGGGCAGGGTTGCCAACCACTAGACCAGGCTGTCCGGAGCCACATCCAGCCTTGCTGTGAATGGCTCCAGGATGGGGGCATTCCCAACCTCTCTGGGCAACCCGTTCCAGTGCATCACCACCCTCTGAGTGAAAAACTTACTCCTAATATCTAACTTAAACCTCCCCTGTCTTAGTTTAAAACCACTCCCCTTTATCCTATCACTATCAACCCATGTAAACAGTCATACCCCCTCCTGTTTATACGCTCCCTTCAAGTGCTGGAAGGCCACAGTGAGGTCTCCTCAGAGCCTTCTCTTCTCCAACCTAAACAAGCCCAGTTCCCTCAACCTTTCTTCTTAGGAGAGGTGCTCCAGCCCTCTGATCATCTTACTGGCCCTCCTCTGCACCCATTCCAAGAGCTCTGTGTCTTTCTTGTGCTGGGGCCCCCAGGCCTGGATGCAGTACTCCAGATAGCGTCTCACAAGAGCTGAGTAGAGGGGGACAATCACCTCTCTCTTCTGGCCAATTCTTTTTTTAATGCAGCCCAGGTTATAGCAGTATTCCAATATACAGATGTGGAACAGAAAATTGCAGTGTGGTTATTCATATGTCTTGACACAAATGTAGGCAGAAAATATAAGGCTTCAAAATCCAATGTCTTTCCATTTAAGAGATGATAATTTGCAGACCTTTCCAATCATTTGGTAGGCATGCAAGCCCTTACCTGACAAGGTTAAGTCTATTGATAATAGTTTACTTTTTAAAGCTGTCTTTGGCAAAGCCCTTAGAAATAATTGAGTACAACTCAGTTGTCTGCAAGATATACCCATTTACTGTTATTAAAATGCATCAAAGTTATCCCAGCTTGGGATAACATAAAGCCCAAGTTATCTATTAAAATGAAGAAGGTTTCTCATGAAGTAAAACATTTAGTTGTTTGTTTGGTCCAAACAGGTGTTACAGAAGTCTACGAGAGCAACGTTTGTTGAAGAATGTTTATGCTGTATCCTTCTGTGATTATCTGCCTGCAGTAATTGATCACAGGATGTTTCATGTGCTGAGAAAGGAACATCTTTGGAAGCACCAGGCAGATTTGTCTCTCATTATACAATATATGGCATTTGTATAATTAATCACATAGGTTAGGTGGTGTTTGTCAGGTGATGGCATGTACGTTTGTAAAGCAGGGAAAGTTTAAAGGGAAGTTTATGTAAGATGGATGTTTAACAATCAGGAATCTTAGGTCATGGGTGCAGAAGCTAGAAAAGGAAGGATGATAAATGAACCTGAGAGATCTATAAATGAAACATGGTTAGTTCTTGATGCTGAAAGTAATAAAGACAATGAAGGCTGGGAAAATAAACTGAGAATATGGTCTTTGGAAAAGGCAGTATTAACAATCAAATGACAATTAAAAAAAATAAAAGGTAAAAGCAGAAGCAAGAGATTGTATAAGTACTAATTATCATGCCTGGGTGCACCATCCATGAGATTACAGAAGAATAGTGATTGCAATAGCAGAAGAGAATCATGGAAGTTGCATTCACTTCAGGTTAGCATGTAAAAATCCATCATTCTGTAGCAAAGCAGCACAGAGAAACTAAGACAATAACTTCTCATGGCAGATAGGACTAATTTAAATAAATCAGACAAAGGATGCAGACTGATACAGTACTATGAAGGTGAAGATTACAAATTATATCTGGAGAAAGAAGGCAGTAGAATTTCAGGCTTACTTTAGTTGAAAGCATTATGGATTTGTTAGATAGCATTATCCAGGGAACAGATTGCTTGGGAAAATAATAGCTAAGTTCAGTGTTTAACCAGGAAATTTAAGAGTGGTTTTGCAAGAAGGGGTTCCCTCTGAATACAAAATAAGAGCTTAGAAGTGAATATGCCATTGATGCAGACATGAAAGCAGTGAGAGTGCTGTCCAGCCCCATAGACTCTCCTTGATGTAGTGCCTAGTGGCAGTAGAAGATGTACTAGGCTCATATGCACTATCTGCATATGATAGTCTCTCCCTATCCCTATAAGCCCAACAGCCAGAAGGAAAAGAACCACTTCCTCTTCCCAATATAGAATGTGAGAAAATGAGTCAAGAAGGGAATGCTGTTGCACAAGTGCCCAAGCTATTCCCAACATGAGATCCCACTGTTGTATGGACTGTCTTGTAGGACGGTTTGCTCTTCACACATTACATTCTCCCTCAACCAAGACACATAAGCATTGCTTTAAATAGGTAGCTAATGGCCATACAGAAAAGGCTGTTTGTTCAGGCACAGAGAGAATGCTGTGAAGAATAGCATAGTTTTGCCTCTTCCAATAAAGTGTCTGACTCAAAGTTACAAGTGAACTGTTTTCTATGAGTCTTCACTGCTCACATGACAGTTTTGGGAGTTGACTTCTTTTAAAATGGCAAAAATGTTGGAAAGAAATATTGGAGTTAACCTGCCTCAATCAAGCCTTTCCATCTGATAAGCTCAAAAACTGACCTGGTAGAATGAAATCCTTTGCCAGATCCCAAAGTACATCAAGGCTGAGCAGACAAAGTGCTAGTACAGGTCAGCCCAGTGATTTATGCAATGTGTCTCAAAGTGGAAAATATTTATAAATCACTTGCTTTCTCAGAAAGGATATAGGGATAACAGTGACATCACTCTTAAAATGTGGGAAGAGAATTTGCATGCAAACATGAACGTGTTGCAAAGAAGCACGTTCTCAAACCAAAGCATTCAGAAAACAAGACAAATCATGGAGTAGTTATATAAGGAGTCTTTCTGTAAAGCAAAAAAACTATATCATTAGGACACCTTGTGATTAGAAAAGAAAAATTGTGTACTTGCAGCTGTGAACAACGGCTTTAAGTAAGTGCACATTCTAAGTTACTGCTGATGTGATAATGCTAACTGGTAGAGAGTCATGTGTAAGTCATTCAGAGAGTAGAAGATGCTTAGTGCAATCTCTCTCCAGCTTGCAATCTGTTCCTGCAGGAGAAATGACAATCACCAAGACCCAAACTTTGAGAAAAAACATGTCAAGAATGTACAAGTGAGCACAGAACAACAGGGATTTACCTGTTTGAGAGTTTTGAACGTGTGAAGACAAAAATAATGCTAGGAAGTGAATTTGCTGAAGCAAAGAGATGGCGGAGGTAGCCTGAATATGTATGTGGAATGTATTTTTTCTTGGGATCTGTATCATGTTACGATATCCAGAAGACATTCAGACTGTTCAATCAGAAATCCACGGTGTTGTCAGTTCTCAGGATTGTCATTTGTAAAGAAATATTGAATGAGTTGGTTTTTATTTCTATGTTGACACTGTACTAGAATTGAACGTGCCAAAACACTTAACAATTCAGTGCCTGCACTAGGTATACATGTTAGAGATGTGTTTCAAGCCTTTGTCACTGCACATAACCTCCTGCAGCTGAGTCACAGATGTTAAACACTGAGAAATCATAATAGGAAACTGGATTTCAATGAAAAAAAATTGTTGAAAAGGTAACGTTACTACTATTCTCAGCTGCAAAAAAGAGGGCTGGCTTAGATTAGTAAGGCATCCAAGCATGTTGCTGGTCCAGTCAACTACTATGCTATTAATGAGACTTAACAAATCAGTAAAGAAGGGATGTTTTTTTTTTTCTCCTGTGCAGAACAGATTATCTAGATTAACTGCATCTAAAGTATTTTTCTTGATAAATGTGATATTGGCAATGCTTTCTGGCAAGTATTGCAAGTATTGCTTTCTGGCAAGTGGTGAGCCAAACTGATGACTACTATGCCTTTCAGAAGATAATGCTTTCCCTGAATTCCTGTTTTGGCTTGGGAGACACGTGAAAAATTTTGCAAAGCAAAGTATGTTGAAAACCTTATTTCAGTTTGCAGGGAGAAAGAATGTGGAAACTAAACTTAGAAATACATACTTTGAACAAACTAACCATAGCTCTTAGGGAATGTTGTTTGATAAAGTTTATGCAAGGATAACACAGGCATAAAGACTACCCTTCGTAAAAGACTTTATCCCTAAAACACATGGTACTTCACTATGGCAAACATATAGAATAAACATAGACCTATACTGTCTTCAAAAGACTAAAACTTTTAGCTGTATTTTCTGTCTCCTGAGATTACAGCTTGATGCATTTTTTTTTTAATTGTAGATTTTTGTTGTTTTTGTTTTGTTGCGTTTTGTGGGGTTTGTTGTTGCTGGGTTTTTTTTTTTTTTTTTTTCTTAATCTCAGTTGTTACTCCTCCCACACTTGACAGGGGGAATTCTGAGGCTTCCCATGACACAAATGGCTTACTTGACCAAGCAACGTAAAAAGACAAAATGGAGAAGATGAGATTATTAGGCAGCAGATTACCTTTCTTTTGAACACCACAGAGAAAATACATGCATTATTTAGGGTTGACTGTTATCTGAGCTCCCTCTTCCCACACTGCTCCCCACCATCGCTGGGAGGCCATCACTTTTTTATTTTTCTGTTAGGGTTATGTTGGTGAGAGGTGATAACCCTCAAAGAGAAAGGCAAAATCCTTTGCTGCTCCTACCTTACATATTGTGCTCACCAAGCAGTGCCTCTTGTGTCCCGGTAGTCTTTGTGTCATTAAGCTCTGATTCACCACTAAGGTTTTTACAGAAAAACAAAAGCAGAAGAGAGAGTAGAGAGATTAAATTACACTTTTTTTAAAATGACAATTAGAAATTGATTTTAACTCTCAAAATGTGAATAATGATTGAATAAAACAATGTGTAGCCTGGCAAGTAATCTGGCACTCTGGTCCCTCTTTGTCATGATCAGTACTTCTTTAACTAAAGAGTTGAAAATTGTTAAGCTTTGGTGGGAACCAAATGGTAGGTGTGTTTGAATTAAAGGAAGAAAGAAGCCATAAACACCTCTAGGGAAGAATGAGAAGGCAGAAGAATTTACACAGCCAGAAATAACTGTAATAAGAATGGAGCATCAATCACAAACAGCTTCAATTATTTTGTCATTGAGTGGAATAAGAAGATACAAAGGAGTAGGAAGATGACACATTTCTTAAGCATGACTGGAATGTTTTTAGACATTAGATCAACATGAAATATTGAGTGTCTATTTTAGAGCAGAATCAAATCTGTTTCAAGGAATTATGCACTAAAAATGTTTAATGTTAGTGTTATGACCATAATGAATTCCAACTCCTATCTCTCATTAAGGGAGAATTTATATTTTAATTAATTAATTAGTTGTTGTGGTTATACTATTAATTTTAATAATTGCAGCTCTGATTCTGTGAGCTTCTTCATGCTGCTGGGCCTCCGTGATTGGAAAAAGTTCCATCATTATTCAGATGCCTTGTGCATAGGTACAAGAGCCATTGTACAGGTAGTGTACTTGTATGGAAAATGCATAATCAATAAAACACAGCAAAACCCACCACAGCATTACTGTGGTTCCTCAGGTAGCCTCCAAAATACAACAGAAGCAGACAGATCCCTCTTGTTCCCTTCACAGTCTAAGCTCTTTCGCAGTGTTCCTCTGTTCCTCTCCTCACAAGAAACCTAACTAGACATACACATTTCATTGGCCCTGATGCAGGAATAGTTGTGTATTTAGGTATTGATTCTAATAGCTGTACGAGATTTTCAAACGTTCATTGTATTTACTCCTACAGTTGTCTGACCATTCTTGAATGAAGTGGAAAACAGCTGGGCAGTAGCTAAATTATGAATGAAAATATTTGTGTCTGACTTTCCAGGGAAAAGTTAAAAGTCAAGTAGGGAAAAGTTAAAAGGCAAGTAGGGAAAATGTAGTCATTTCATGACCAAATATAGTAACTGACCTTTGCTACTGGATGGGAAGAAATTTAAAACTCAGTGTAAGTTTGTGCACTTTTAAACTAGCAGATTCTGTACTGGAACATTTTTCCCTAAGAGAAATAAAACCATCTTAGACATACAGAAATAAGAAATGGCAACCTACAGTCTTAAATCATAAATACAAAAATGTTGGTTACTTACCTAATATAAAATCAAAACCTAAGAAAGTTCTGTAAATCAGGATGAAAAGATCAAGTTTGCTCTTCAGAACACTCAAGTTCTACCTTCAGTACACTCTGATGCCAATATATCAAACTTTACAATTGCTAATGGTAATTGGTGGTCAGTGCCTCAATGTCTAGATGGAGATTGGTGACAAATGGTGTCTCCCAGGGGTTGGTTCTGGGGCCGATACTCTTTAATATCTTTGGCAATGACATCAGCAGTGTGGTTGAGTGCACCCCCAAGCTGTGGGGTGCAGTCAACACACCAGAGGGACGGGACGCCATCCAGAGGGTCCTAGACAGGCTTGAGCAGTGGGCACAGGTGAACCTCCTGAGTTTCAACAAATCCAAGTGCAAGGTCTTGCACTTGGGTCAAGGCAGCCCCCATTACCAATACAAACTGGAATATGGAAGGATTGAGCACAGCCATACCAAGAAAGACCTGGGGGTACTGGTGGATGGCAAGCTGGACATGAGCCAGCAGTGTGCCCTTGCAGCCCAGAAAGCCAACCGTATCCTGGGCTGCGTCAAAAGCTGTGTGGCCAGCAGGTTGCGGAAGGTGATCCTGCCCCTCTACGCTGGTGAGGACTTACCTGGAGTACTGAGTCCAGATGTGGAGTCCTCAGTACAGGAGAGACATAGACCTGCTGGAGTGCATCCAGAGTAGTACCACAAAAATGATCCATGGAATGAAACACCTCTCCTATGAGGACAGGCTGAGAGAGCTGAGGCTTTTCAGCCTGGAGAAGAGAAGGCTGTGAGGTGTGACCTGATAGTGGCCTTTCAATATCTAAAGGGGAGCTACAGGAAAGAAGGGGGCAGACTCTTTAGTGGGGTCTGTGATGATAGAAAAAGGGGAAATGATTTCAAGCTTGAAGAGGGTAGACTTAGGTTAGTTACAAGGAAAATGTTTTTTTCAGTGAGGGTGCTGAGGCACTGGAACAGGTTGCCTAGTGATGTGGTTGATGCCCCACCTCTGTAGACTTTCAAGGCAAGGCTGGATCAGGCCCTGGGCAACCTGATCTAGCTGTGGTGTCCCTGTTCATTGCAAGGGAGTTGGACTAGATGGCCTTCAGAGGTCCCTTCCAACTCTAAGGATTCTGTGATTCTAATGAATGACTTGTTAGTGATGATGTTCTTAATTGCAGCAGAGGAACCTGTGACTTTCCATTTATATCATGCCCATAACATACATCCAGAATTTATTCTTTTTTTCAAGCATTCCAAGATATGACTAATAGGAAACCAGTCCATTCTTGCTATCAGTTACTTAGGTGAGGGCCAGAAACGCATGCTATTCGGCAGTATGAAGGCATTGTACCTTAAAGCCCAAAGTTGTTATAAGCTATGTTACAACAGAGAAGGAAAATCTCAGTTTTCTGGAAGAATGCAGAGTAGCTCTGGAAAGTTCTGAAATGTTGTTCTTCACAGATATTTTGGTTTTATGAATTAAAAGTTAATCTGGTAATTTTCAGATAAGTTTAAGTGCTTTCATGTTGTTGTTGTTTTTTTTTCCTTCCCTCTGAGGTTTGTGTTGAACTTGTATTAAGATTTTATAGTTTAAAGGGTGTGCTATGCAGACTCTATAAAATCTTTTAAAGCTCTCTAAGAAACTAATACATTTTAAAAATAGCATTTCTTTTAAAAGTGTCATATAAAGAATATGTGAAAAAATGATATATGAGTTTTATTAGATCTCACTTGTGAGATGGCCTGCTTTCCCATTTATGTGTAATGTATCTATCCAAGCTTCTGCCAATAATACCTTATATGCCAGAATTTACGCTATCACATACCTCACTCGCAGACTTAGACCATTATTCTCATAAGTCTCTCTCAACAAATGAAATGAATAGTAATTTATTTATTTGAAATGAGTGTTGGTGAAATATGTGCATTATAGAAAAATAAAACTATCTCAATTATCAAATCCTTGTTGTAAGCAGTTCTGACCTTTCCTGTTGGAAACTGAGAGCACAGAATGACCGGTAAATTGGGGAAAAAAAAAAAAAAAACACCAAAAAAACCTTAGATATTATTGCAAGTAGACTTTGAAGTGCAAAAATAATTTTCATAGGGGGTGTATATGAATATTTTGGGGAAATGCTTGAAGTATTACAATGTTCTGATATTTCCTGATATATCAAGCGCTTAGCATTTCAATGTAAGTAGCTCATAGCACGCTTCTCTCAAGAGTTTCAAAATTGTCTCAGGTACAGTAGCCAATTGTACAAAGGATATAAAATGCAATATATTTGAAACCTAGTGTTCTACCCTCAACAGCTAGATGCTACTGATTGAACATGAGCAATTTGCAAATTGCCACCTCATGGGTTATAATGAGTTTATATTTTCAGAATATCCTTTTTCAATAATCACTACTGGAGAGTGCTTTTTATATGAAAAATCTACACTTCATAAAACAACCTGTCAGCTTAAAATAAAGTCTGGCCAAAGGTGAACCTTAGAGATAGAAGAGCTGATTGAAGAGTAGCTGTTACTTTCTTTGAGAGAATCCTCGTAGTTGATCCTTTATAGGCATTTCCTAAAACAAGGAAATGTCTTTCTTTTGTTCCAAAACATGCTACATCTACAGTATTTTCCTTTTTTAAGTATTGTCTTTTGAACTCAACGGTGAATTTTCCACTGTATTCCTTATGCAATAGCTCAACTAAAAGGAACATTTGTGGGAAGGATATAACAATTTAATCAGGAGTCTAGCATCTATCATAATTGTGGAGTTTTAGATAAGCACTGGTCTTTATATGCCTTGGAATGGGTAAATCAACCTCCCTTGTGTTTGCTACAGAATTTTGTTAATATTATCTTACATTAAAAAATAAACATGATGAAACACAATGCAAAAAGTCATGGGAGCATGTGCAGATTTTAGATTGTAAGTTGGTGAGATCTCAGGTAGCCAGGAAGGCCAGCCATACCCTGGAGTGCATCGAGCACGATGCCAGTATTGCTAGCTGTGCAATGGAAGCGTTCTGCACCACGCTGGTGCGGCCTTACCTCACGTACTGTGTGCACTTTTGGGTGCCACAGTACAAAGAGGACATAAAACAATTAGAGAACGTCCAAAGAACAGCTACAAAAATGGTGAAGGGTCTAGAGGGGAAGATGTATGAGGAGCAGCTGAGGTCCCTTGGTTTGTTCAGCCCAGAGCAGAAGAGGCTGAGGGGAGGCCTCATGGCAGCTGCAACTCCTCCCAAGGGGAGCAGAGGGGCGACAGAGCCTGAGGGAACAGCATGGAGCTGTGTCAGAGGGGTGGTCAGGCTGGATATCAGGAAAAGGCTCTTCACCAGAGGGTGGCTGCACACTGGAACAGGCTCCCCAGGACAGTGATCATGGCACTGAGCTGACAGAGTTCAAGAAGTGTCTGGATAATGTACTCAGACATATGGTCTGATTTTGGAGTGGTCCTGTGTAGAGCCAGGCGTTGGACTCAATGTTTCTTATGGATTCCTTCCAATTTGAATTACTCTATGATTCTACAGTTCCTGAGGTCTGAGCCTGCTCTCTGTGCACAGAAACAATCTTCCATGGTCGTATACTGAGAGCCTGCTTGCAGAAAGTAGTACCCATCTGCATGGTGCTGCAGGACTGAGGATATCTTTTTGCAACTGAAAATTTTTATAATTTGCTGTTAGCTGGAAAAAAAGAAGTATCTTTACAGTTCTCTTTCGAAACACTGAAGTATTATCAGGATCACAGCCATATCTGCTTCAGTATTTTAATATTCAAATTCTGAATGGGAGTTAGACAAGGTCACTACATGTGTGAGTTGCTTTAAAAGGAAGCCATACCAGTGTAAGAGATAATATCCTGCAGTTTAGTGGCTGTCTGATCATCAGGAAGCAGAATGTTAGCAGATGCAGATGTAATAGATTTCACAAAAGGGCTTTATGAAGACAAAAGATCTGATTTTAATGGTTCGTGATCAGTGAAGCTGTGCTGTGTGCTCTGTATGACCAGGCTTTTCCTCAAAACAAGCAACAAAAAAACATCAACAACAACAGGAAATAGAGGAACTCAAGTGCAGGTGAGAGAAGAGGACTGTTTTAGTGAATCTTTTCACTGTACTTGGCAAGAAGAGCTCCTGTGATTTTATTGAGCTTTTCTGCAGCCTCTAGATACTGCTGTTACTAGTTCTCTATTAAATATCTCAGAGAGAGAAAAATGTTTGGCCAAATTTTAGTAAACAGTTTAAGTAATGGGAACTACACAAACCCAAGGCTGAAGCTAGAGTGTATCTCACTTCTATGAAGCCATCATTCAGATTACAATCTTTTCATTGGTGTGTGAAGTAATGCATGTACTGCATATGTCCTATCATATTCTGGCTTTTCCTTACCATTTGTTCATTACTGTAAAGTTGTAAAGGTTTTTTTTTAAGCTAGAGGATATTGTAAAAATCCAGATTGTGTGTTCATAATGCTCTAACAAGGATAAATGTCATGATAGCTGAGTGTCCAGAATATCAAGACATCTTAAGTTAGGAAGCTTAAAATAGACTTCTTTAAAGACCAACCAGAATTATGAAGAATATTGATAATAGCAGACAAGGCATTAGTTGCTATCAGGAAATAATACATGAAAAAGTTTACGTTTATAATTGTATATAAGTATTGAATGAAAAAAATAAGTATTGGAGGGAAACACAAAACCTACTTAACCTGAGTAGTCAGCCAATCCAATCCAATGGCTCTCCTACACAAATTCATCCAGCATTTCCGTCAAAATAAAAAAAACCTCCAAAATTGGTGCTGATAGTTGAAGTTATTTAAAATCTATTGTAACTCCTTGGAGATGCTCTGCTGCTTGTTGCCCATGCTGTATACTGTTTTGACTAGTGAGACAGATGTTCAAATAGCAGTTTAGCTTAGAAATTTGTAATATGCAGGTTATCTTTTCTTAGTATACTAGAAGTAGTTGTTACTATTTTTTTTCTTACTGTAAAGGAACTTAGTACTCATAATTATACTGAAATGAGAACTAAATCCCATACTCAGCAACTTGAAAGGGAATTCATAGTTGTTGGGTTTTTTTAGTCAAAATAAGGTCCAAGTAAGAAATAAAGTTTATGGAGTATTGCTATTATTTTTGGATCCAACTCTTCCAAGATAAGTGTAATTGACTAAACATGTCAGTAATCCTATTGCAAGCACCAAATAACTTGCATATTAAAGCTGTTTGTAGGAGTTTCTAAGGCAGTGAATTTGACTTTTCACAAGAGCTCCTGCTTTTTACTATTTTCTCTACTATTGCCCTGAAAGTTATCCACTGGGTTGGCTTTAGCTTTTGCATTGTGAAGACTTGCATTGATTTTCAGACTCAGCAGTTTATTTATTTATTTTTATGTACACTGGACTTTAACTATAAAAATAACTTAATTATAAATGTCTGAATAATTCTTTCTCTTTTAATAAATCTACATTGATGCCCTTATGATATATAAAATAATAATGGCTCTAGTATTTGAACTATTCTAGCCGTGCTTAATTCTATTTTAAATAGAATACATGACAGTAAGTAATATTTGTATCACTTAAAATCAAATCCCATTGATTTCACTTGGTTACGTGCTGTAAGAGTTTCAAGAAAGAGAGACTTGAAGAAGGAGTTGTACTGTTAAGAAGTAAATACTTGTCTTGTTCAGTTGTATTGATACAGCTTAGATGTAACAGACAGTACTTGGTCAGACTGCTCACTGGTAGTGTAGAAGTAGTAGTAATATTCTAGCATTCATATGAGGAGTTGTGATCAAGCAAACTGAAATGAACAATAGCTTTCATAGCAATGTAAAAAACAAGAAATATTTTAAAGGCCTTCTGCAAATCTTCATTTGACTGCCTGTGATTTGCATAGTAATTCCATTAGGAACTGTCTTAGTTTCATCTGGGATGGAATTGCTTTCTTCAGACTGTCTGGTATGATGCTGTGTTTTGGTTCTAGGAGAAAAACAATGTTGATAACACACCGATGTTTATAGTTGCTTCTAAGCCGAGGCCATTTGCAGCAAAGGGCCCAAGGAGCTGGGAGGGAACAGAATTAGGACAGCTGTCTTATACTGGCCAAAGGGATATTCCATACCATATGACATCATGCAGAAGGAGTTTTGAAGGGGGTAAGAGTGTATCTCTCACTGTCTTCTGCTGCTCAGGGGACTGGCTGGCTTTCCAAAATAAGACTGAAGTGTGAACCACTGTGGGTGCTACTGTGAATTGCAGACTAGTGTGACAGGAGACATGATGTGGCCTTTGAGACTATATCCCACAAATGTGATAATCAGAAGGTAATTCAGTGTTTTGTGTGGGACGTGGAGACAGAAGGGTACCTTGTGGATCAAGGAAGATTATGTAGGGAAAAGAAGATCGAGTGGTTCTCATTGGCTGAAAGTGAAACAACAAAGGATGATGATCTTGTACAAATGGACAAGGAAATATGTCAGGAAGCTCAAATAAGAGCATAATTCACTCTATAGATGGAAAGAAAGATAAATATGCTATTGAGATGAATATAAAGAAAAAATAGATAACAATTTTTTTAAAAAGAAGTAGCTTAAAGGTGTAAGTGTTAGACTGGCCACTGAAGAGACATAACTTTGTTCCTAGCTCTTTCATGACCTTGGACAAATTCTGTTAATCTGTCCTTGTCTTGTTCTCTGTTTCTAAATGTAGATGGTAATATTTCTGTATCCCTCAATAAAATTATGAGAATAAATTATCTGCAGTTGAGGTACTCAGCTACTATTACTGTTGGGTCATGTAAATGCTGAGGTGAATAGGTTAACAAACCACAGAGACAGAAATTAAACCTGCAGACTAGGAAAGAAGAGATAAAAGACTTAGAGGAGAAACTTATCGTGAGGTTATTTTGTTTTGAAACAACAGAAGAACTGTTCTTTACTCTTCTGTTCAGTCTGGAAATTGCCCACAATACAGAAATCTTTTAATTATCTACGCACATCAAAGGTAACCTAAGAATTTAGGTGATTTTCTTTGACACAAAAAGCTTTGTTTCCTTGCTTACCTCAAGGTATTATGTCAAACTGCTGAGTGGCATGCAGGGTTTAATGACAAATTTATGACCAGTCCATTTGGTCTGAATTGAATTTTTACTCAGCTGTCTCGCTCCAATTTATAGGAGGGAGATGAGGTTCTTTCAATGTATGTATACCCGACGTGAGATTAAGAAACAACAGTTCAAATGTTGGTCCGACCAGGTTTATTACAAATCCTAATTAGGGAGATGGGGAAGTGGAGGACGGACACTATTACGAATTAAGGTGATGGGGAAGGGAAAGCGGGCAATAGAAAAGATAGGAAAGAAGCAAGAATTGCGTAAAGCAGGGATAGTCACCACCAGGATCCAGCAGAGGTCCCGTTGTTCGATGGTCCGGGGCAGAGGCTCAGGGGAGGAGGGCAGCAGCAGCGTGGCCAGTCTTAGGCAGCAAGACAGCGCAGGTACCGGGTAGGTCCGGGAAGAAGCCGCGGCGCAAGTCCAGGAGAAAGCAGCAGGTCTCCGGTAGCAGGCCCGGGAGAGTCCGTCAGCATGCAGGCATTCCGTAGTGAGGAATACGATGGCAGAAACCTTTCTTCTTTGGGAGAGAGCAGCAGCAGCAGCATGGCCGGCCTTAGGAAGCAAGCAGGTAGAGTGCAGAGCAAGTCCAGGAGGGAGAGAGGCAGGTCGTGAGGCTTCTCATGTCAGAAACCTCCTAGTTCTTTATGAGGAATCTGTTGTCAGAAACCTAAAAACTATGGTTGTTTGTCCCTTTTTTATCCTTCTGCCTACGTGACATTCCTCGGCGCTTGGGTAAGAGTCATGTGCAGCACCTCCTGAGAGGGCCATCTCCTTCGAGATAAGCCCACACAAAAGACCACTTCCCGGCCATTAATCTGCAGCTTATCTCTCTCGTTGCCCCTGGCCTTGTCCATCTGTGCCCCTCAGACAAAAGATTTCTCAACCTTTGCCCAGGACTTGCCTGGACTTGTCCATCAGTGTTCCTCAGCAAGCTTTGAGGCAATGGTATAAAATAATAATCTCTTACATCAGCTCAGAGCCAGAGATTGCACTAAATGACCTCCAGTGGTCCATTTCTGATCTAGTGGTTGACAACTCAGCCCACAGAAAGAGGGGTGGAACTGGATGATCCTTAAGGTCCCTTCCAACTCAAGCCATTCTGTGATGCTATGAATGATGCTTGTGGTTCTGTCTATGAACAAGGAGTGCCTCCTTGTCAGAGTACAGGTTTCATCTGCAGCTACCCTGATTCACAACTCATTTGCATTAATGTACTAATGAATTTGTGTAACAATCTTGGTTTTCCTGGAAAATTCTGAATTTTCATCACTGTATGTGAGGTTAGTATCATGTTGTATGCAGTAATGTTCCAGTACATCTACTTTTATGGGAACATTGTGCTTTTAATTCTTCATGATGGATATATGGTCTTTCTTTTAAAACTGCATTTCAAGTGAATTCTCATCCTGAAGATTTTAATAGTATTCCTAGTGCCTGCGGTAGTTGTAGGAGAAAATTATCTTGTTGGGTAAGGACTAAATAGATCACTTCAGCCACATTAGCCTCTGTGGAAAGAGAACATCTTAAATGTATAGTGCTAGAGGTTATATGATTTTGTTAATTTTACTTTTCCAATATTTTATTTTCTTAATTGCAGTTTTCAGTAGATACGACTAACATCAGCAATGCGCTGTAGTTTCTGTTCCCCTACTGAATTATCTTTCTTTAATGATTGTATCTACTGGACACTGTTGTCTTTTATATTGTTGTTGGATATTTCTCTGAAAAGTCCATGTGATATTTATAGTATTGGAGTAGGGAAATGCTTCTACTGGAGCATGAGTATCTCTGAAAAGGAAATTAATAATCCAAAACAGTTACTGAGCTACATTGTGCTTAAAAGGAAGTATGATAACCCAGTAACACCAAGACTTATATAGGTTTAGGAGGTGTAACCATATTGCAGAGACTTTAAAACCAGAATTTTTTATTTTATTTGTTTTAATTTCATGAAACCTTTCTGGTTTAGAAATATTAAATAAATAAATAAATAAATAAATAAATAAATAAACCTAATCTATTTATTTAACCAGCTTGCTAAACAGAAGCCATCTGCAAACAAAACAAAACAAAAAACAAACAAAAAAAAACCCCCCACAACCTAACCAGAACAAAACGGAGGTTTCTTACTTAGTCTGTCCCATTATGAAAAACTGTTTATAAGATATCTTGTGAATAGACCAAGATACATAACTGTAAGGGAATGATACTAGCAGTCCCCTGCTAAAAGGAAAATATTCCTGTAAAACTTCCCAGAATTGCCCTGAAACAGCTGAATAGCTTCAGGCCATTGCTTAGAAGGTGTTCAGAAGGGTCTCAGCCTGAAATGTTTTTAAGCAGATGCATGAGCTAAGCAGTGAGTAACCCTTGTGGACCTCAGCTTACACTTACAGGATGGTTAACAGGACCTATTCTTTACTCATTATTTTAGTGTTTTGTGGCTTTTTATATTTACATTCAACACCCTGGAATAATATTTTTATACTTTTATTTAGTTTTATGAACCTATTGAAATAATTTTGTATAGCTGCTTACAAGAGACAAGAGGGAAGAATCAAATCTTTATATAAACGTTTAAAAAAAGAACACCACCCCCACAGAAAAACATGTATGTTGGTGTACATAAACATAAAAATAAATACTATACATCTTTAGCATTTTTCAGAATTGTTATTTTAAGCCTGAAATTTGTACTCTTGTACAGTAAAAACAATTATAGCCACTGTCAGTCCTCAATAACCAGTAAAGATACAACTATTTCAAACCCGTTCATTATTTTGGCAGATGTTTAGTTTAAGCATTCTATGTATGTATAGTTTGCTCAAATGTTAAGCAGAGCTTAAAATATCATTATTCTGGAGAGACATTACTCACTGAGTTGGAGATTGGATCTTTTTTTTTAGTAGGGGTAGGCAAACTCAGTTCCATATCTAATCTCAGAACTACAGAATTTCATGAAAAGTAGGTCACTTTTGGAAAAATGTTTTGGCAGTTTAGGAAGCTAAATTGATCTGGAGTGTGTGCATGTTGTGTCTATGTATAAATACAGTTATAGAATCATAGAATCACAGAATCCTCAGAGTTGGAAGGGACCTTTATAGGTCATTTAGTCCAACTCCCCTGCAATGAACAGGAACACCCACTGCTAAATCAGGCTGCTCAGAGCCTGGTCCAGTCTGGCATTGGAAGTGTCCAGGGACTGGGCATCTACCACATCTTTGGGCAACCTGTTCCAGTGCCTCACCATCCTCACTGTAAAAGACTTTTTCCTTATATTCATCCTAAAGCTATGCTCTTTAAGTTTGAAACAATTTCCCCTTTTTCTGTCATCACAGACCCTACTAAAGAGTCTTTCCTGTAGCTCCCCTTTAGATACTAAAAGGCCACTATCAGGTCACACCTCACAGCCTTCTCTTCTCCAGGCTGAAGAGCCTCAGCTCTCTCAGCCTGTCCTCGTAGGAGAGGTGTTCCATCCCTTGGACCATGTTTGTGGCCCTCCTCTGGATGCACTCCAACAGGTCTATGTCTCTCCTGTACTGAGGACTCCACATCTGGACTCAGTACTCCAGGTAAGTCCTCACCAGAGCAGAGTAGATGGGCAGGATCACCATGTTTCTTTTGATGCAGCCCAGGATGCAGTTGGCTTTCTGGGCTGCAAGGGCACATTGCTGGCTCATGTTCAGCTTGCCATCCACCAGTACCACAGGTCCTTTTCGACAAGGCTGTGCTCAGTTCTTACATTCCCCAGCTTGTACTGGTAATGGACATTGCGTTGACCTCATGAGATTGTCCTGGTCCCACTGCTCAAGCCTGTCTGGATCTCTGAATGGGATCCTGTCCCTTAGCCATGTCAACTTCACCCCACAGCTTTGTGTCACCCACAAACTTACTGAGGGTGTGCTTGACCCCACTGCTGATGTCATTGATGCAGATATTAAAGAGTACTGGTCCCAGCACTCACTCCTGGAGGACAGCACTCGTCACTGATCTCCATCCATACACTGAGCCATCAACCACCACTCTCTAGATTCAATCTTGAGGACAGTTCTTAGTATATTGAACAGTCCACCCATCAAATCCATATCTTTCCAATTTGGAGAGAAGGATGTTGTAGGGTACCATGTCAAAAGCCTTACTGAAGTCCAGAAAGATATCATCAGTGGCTCTTCCCTTATCCACTCATGCAGTTACACCATCATAGAAGGCCACTATGTTGGTCAAGCAGGATTTGCCCTTGGTGAAGCCACAATGATTCTCCTGTATTGCCTTCCAGTCTTCCATGTGCCTTAGCATAGCTTCCAGGAGGATCTGCAACATGATCTTTCCTGGCACAGAGGTGAGACTGACAGGTCGATAGTTCTCAACAGCATCCTTTTTACCCTTCTTAAAAATGGGTGTGATGGTGTCTTCTTCTAGGCACCAGGGACTTCAGCTGACTGCTATGACTTTTTAAGTATCATTATGATGAATAACATCAATTATGATATTTCTTAGTATTTCAAAGAAAGTAAAAAATGATGAATTTCAGAAGGGAAAGAAGGTAATTTTTTTTGTAGATGAGAACTGCTGAAAAGTGTGATGGGTTTATATCCCAATTAAACTGCAGCGTGGAGCTGGAATCTGAGAGGCCTGTGGATCAAAAGGACTGAAGTTTAGATTCAAAGTAAAATAGAAGTGGAATTTGATTAATATATTGAAAACAATAAATGAAACTGGGATTTGGGAATGGGCAGAGAATTGGCCTTGGACCAATTTCCTCAGAACCTGTAAGAAGCAGTGACAAGAAAAAGGCAAATATAAAAGTAACTTGTGTTTTAAATTTACAGTGAAAAAAAAAGAGTAAAAACAAACAAACAAAAAAAAATCTTTTATTAATGTTTGCATGAAACACTGAATAACATTCTATGATAACAATGAACAATGCATTCATTAATATGCACATCGCTGAACACACAGCTATTCAGAGAAAGCTTATGCTGTCACAAAGACCTTGTTCTGAATGGGAACCTCATGGTTTCAACAGCTTCCTGGGCAGCCAAGCTTGGCAGAGTTTGACTTTTTCCACCTGTTTAGTTGCTGAGTTATTTGGAAATCAAAAATCTAATGGCAACAGCAGTAAGCTTGAGAGAGTGAAAGAGGATTGTGTTTGGAAATCTGGATAACAGCTCATTGTATCTCTATTTTATTCACTGTACTAAGCTTGGAGTGTTTTCTTACTTCCTCCATAGCGTTGCTATGCATTCATCTTGCAGAGTTAGAGGCATCTCACTGGTGAATGCAGTAATCTCTTCCTTCTCTTTTCCCCTTGTACTTCCCTCACAGAGTATTCTGTTATCAATGATAGATACCACACTGCTAGACTTTTGAGTTTCTGTTCTTAGGGTGAAAAAGACCTAGCCACTATCCCCAGACAGAGTGACATTAGAGTTTATTAACCTAGACTAGTGGAAATTGTTTATCTTCTATGGAAAGGTAATTTGTGTTTGCCTCCTTCCTTTTAACATGAGGATTGCAGTTATTTCACCCAGCCAGAAGTATATTCTGCTTAGGGAATTCAAACAGTTGTCACTGCAGATTTCAACATACACAGTCTTAAAGGACCCTGAGAATTTAGATGTTGTAAGCAGTTTTACTTTTAACATTCTAAACTTTTTATTTTTACCTACTGATTTCTAGCATGCAGGAATATACTGAGCAGTTGAAAGATTAAATAGGAGTGCATGGTGTTGATCAGCTTCATATTTTAGATAATGTATTCAAAATATTTATTCCTAGAGAGGCTTTGATAATATATTGACCACGAATGCACTTGAGTGAGTGGGAAAGCCCTCAGTGAGGTTAGTGGACCCCTAATTAGTTTTGTGTGTCTCTTGATTTACAAGTCGTGTAATAAAAGATTTGAGAATAGATCTCTAAATACCAGTTAGGGATTCAGGATATGTGCATAAAAGATATAAAAATTACAAGAGTCCCCTTCAGAAATTACATTTTCAGAGTTTTATCTCAAAGAATTCTAGGGTCTGAGGTGCTACATGCATATCAGCTTCATCTTAATGACTGTTTGTGTCTTATTTCTTTGCCCCATGGAACAATGCCACACTGTGGTGGCTTTGAGTAAGAGCTTTTATGCTCTTTCCAGATGTAAGTGAGTGTCAGTTTTAGGCGCCTGTACTTGTAACTCACTATCAAATCCCACATAATGAAAATGATCCTGTTGGGATTCTGTAGATGTATCATACCTCGTCAGTGGTAGAAAAACTGTTTGTCAATGAAAAGTAGAGCTATGCAACAACTGATTAGGGAAATAGTTGTCTTCTGTGTTCATTGGACTTAATCCTTACTCCGATTTTTTACTTTTTCAAGGTATTTGTAAGTTTTATTTCACAGAAGTTTTCCTCTTTTCGAAGTACAACAGTTGTAACTATAATAATATCTGCAGAACATAACAGCTTTCCACTTTCCTTGAAATTAGAGAATCTGGTACTGATGCCCTTAAATTATGAAGTTCAGTTGCCAAAAAAAAATTTAAAAAAATCATCCAGCTTGATGACCAGATATTTTATTAAACTCCCACTGCGCAGAGGTTATCTACTAATATCCAGAACTGAGTACATTAGAGTCTAGGGGTAGAGGTGAACAAGCAAAAGACAATAAATGGATTGAAGCAAATACATGAAGTCCCCAGGAGGGTTGGAGTAGTTAGCAGCTGAAGGAGATCCTATATACAGGTGTATATATTGATATGTTTGATATTCATGCAATAAAATTAAGTTGACTCAAATGTGCAGAAGATGAATGTATGAGTTTCTGTGTTCATACTTAAACTGAATAATGTCAGAAATCTTTGATTTAATAAAGATTTATTTTTTAAAGTTACCTTGACCCCCTGAAGTGCATACAATGCATTCAGCTCTTTGGTGTAGCATGAACATTTATAAGCAATTATTATGAGATTAATGGCTGAATTTCACCAACCGTGTCGTTGCTTTTCTGTTTAATGATTGAACAGAAGTTAATGAAAAATGCATAGTTTTGACATATTGTGTATAAAGTATGTCAGTTTGGGAGATGGGAATTAAGCACAGTTTTCCTTTGAATCTATTGTGGGCAATATTGGCAGGAAGAATTTAGTAGCAGTGGGATAGAGTTAACACAGCTTGCAATAAGATTCAGGGGTTGTGAATTTGGAAAAATAGCTTTTAGTTTTGAGGAATATGCTCATATCTAAAGGTACTTTTTGCAATAGATGTTATACAAAACAGAATTGTTCTTTCATATTTTCATAATTTTGAAAATTCTGATGTGTTCTATAAATCTATAGATATATAGAACAACATAGACTGTGTAAATTCATCATCATTGTTGCTAAGAGTTACAGCCACATTTCTAAGTCTTTTTCAGGAACATCTAAAAGATTGATGTTGTAACTTCACTATGGCTCTAAGTAAGAAATCACAGCATTTTCCACAGCTGTTCCTTGAATGCTGGGATTGTACTGAATCCTCAGACTCCACCTCACATCAACAAAAAGATGCTCTAAATTCCTCAAAGTTTCCTGTATCAGGTGTACAATGTGCATTATGCAGTTATCTCTAGTGTAGTTCGTGATTGTCTTCCAAGTACTAGTTAGAAACATCACACAAAATACAATTGCTTTCATTTATAGCAGCCATACTCCATCTATAACTTCTGTACAAATCCGTGTGTATACTCAGCACAAGGAGAATGTGCAGAGCTTTTAATATTTCAGTTGACCAGAAGTGGATGAGAGGCTCATTGTTCCAAAGCATTTAGAAATAAAATATTTTTTCAATTAATGTGGATTGATAGGTCTTCAAAATCTCTTAGGATTATTTCAGAAACATTTTTTCCTTTATGCTGACCTACTGCTATTAACTTCAAGCAAAGCTTAAAATCAGTATTTAACATTTAATGGAAGGAACAAACTGATTCTGCAGTTTAACTCAACATTTGCAGTAAGATGACTTGTACCCTAATGGCTTGTAATTAATTTTTCTGAAAATCATATTTATGATAGTCTGCAGATTCAGGGCTTTATCTAATACATAATGTTCATTTTGAGCCTTTAATTGCATTTAAATTAAAATTGGCTTAGCAGGAAGATGAATTGTGGGAATGCATCAAACCACCCAGCATGTCCTGAAGATGTGAGCCTGAAAATGCAATTTGGTGGAGATGTGCAGAATCATTTGGAGTTCATTAATTTTTATTGCACAGGTAGTTTTACTAAAGTAGGTTATTTTCTTTGAAATTTATATTTATGTTTATGTCAATACCTGAATATTGTATTAAGCTATACATCTATTAGAGTTTATTAAGCCAGTCTAATAGGGGCTGTTCATATTGTGCAGAGATGTAATTTGTGTTTACCCTTCCATTTAATCAGAGAAGCTGTGTTTAGTTCAGCCAAACTACAAGTGTCTATCCTGCTGGAAGAAGTCAAACAGGTGTCACTGCAGGTTTCAGTGTATGCAGTCTTAAAGAATCCCGGAAATTTTGATCTTGTAAGCGGTTTTGCTTCTGACCTTCTAAACCTTTTTACTCTGAATAATCTATTTTTTTTTTTCATGTTACTGAGGTTCTGACCCAGCCACTGGAATGAAGGGTTATTGATGTGTAACTCAGTTTTGTGGTTTAATGTGGTGCACTTTGTCCAGCCAGCTTGTAAGCGATCCTTTAAATTGCAGATGCTGCTAAGGTTATACAATTTAATTATAATGTCACTTTACAATTATAAAAAAAAAAAAAGACCTTTTGCATTGCTTAATGAATACAAATTTTGCACAAGTTGGAAACAAAAGAATAAAAATTAACATTTGTCCTACTTGCCAAAGTATTTACATTTTTACAACCAATATAGCACAGTAATTCTATTACCTATATCCATTAAACATTTGTGCTTTACATTTTGTGATTTGTATACAGTGTTATTAATAAAATGAAACTGTCAGCATTTACTGCTTTTGCCCATCCTCTTCTTACTCTTTTTTTATTCCATTGCAGACAGAGTAATTAGAGGTTGAAAACGCTATGCGCAAATGCCTGTTACAAGAATTAAATTATATAATCATGGCAATGATTTTTCTAAAAACTCTTACTGCCAACTGTAACATTTTTCACTTCACCAGGTGTTATTTTATTTTTATTTTTATTTATTTTTTTTTTTTTTTGTGCTGTCATATATTATGAGAAAGTGGAAATATTTCTCCTTTCTGACAATCTGCTGCAAGTTACTAGTTTGTGGTCAAATATGATAGAAGCCCATATTCATTTAATACTCGCCAATCAGAACTTGACAGAGGTATTGCTTATTTTTTCATTTCATCACTGAAGCATGCCGGTGTAGTTTAGTCCCTAATTACTCTCAGACTGAGACGTTCTAAATATTCCCATGGTGGTAATATTTTTCTGCCTGGATGAGTCATTACGTTGTTTGGCAGACTGAAACACCAGCCTTTCCTTGTTGGAACACTACCCCTCATGTAGCACCACATCTTTTCCTCACTGCTGTCTGTTCCACGACTTTCATCCTGCTGTGACATTTCAAGCTGTACCATACAAGAACACATTTGCCTTCCTTCTTGCTGACTGTCTGGAGCGGTGCCAGCTCTTTCTTTAGGGCCAAGGACAGGAGACTGGGATAGTCTGAATAGAGCTGCTTAATGATCTAATGGAGCGGTGGCTCTCTCCTGCTGAGAGATAGGGCTTATTTGTTTGCTGGTTCGAGGAAAAGGTCAGGGAAATCCTCTTCAACAAAGGCTGTGACAGTGAGAATGTGCAATACCACACATTCTTGGTGCTTGAATAACTTCATACATCAGGTGTTCCCCTCGTGTTAAAAATCTTTTTCTGTTTTCATTTCATTTTCAATATCCTGCAGATGGCAAAAAGATGAAAGTGATGAATTCTACAATTCCATAATATAAAGCCAAATGTTTTTCCTCCTGATAGAAAGAGACTTTGTACTAGGAGTTCAGCACCAGGGAATGTAACACAGATAGCTAGCGGTGTTTGTAGAGGTAGCTCCCTTTCCTTGTTGTTGTTGTGAAGCTTATTGAGTATATGACTTTTAATGACTTCATGCTTAACGGGGCTGTAAATGTCATTTGTGTGTTTTCCCTCTGAATTCAGCAAGGACTGTAACTCCAATTGGGTCAGTCAAGTTAATTTAGTCTAGACTTTCCAGAGCAGCTGAGGAGCAGCCTGCTTCTTGGAGTGGGATATGTTTTGTATGTGCACAGTGATACCGTGGTGGTTCTTCAGATTGCCCTAAGCATTGCACCAAGGGTGGGTCTTGGAGCTTTGGGGCAGACCTGTCCATGTGTCCTCAGAGAGCAGTATCAAGGAACAGCAGCGCTGGCTCTGTGCCACCAGAAGTCCCCACATATGGGTGACCTGGCTTGGCCATGCCACTGGCATCCTGCCCAGAAGTGTGCCTGATGCAACCCAGAGCAGCCACAGCATTCCCTCAGATCTGGGCCACAGGGTTTTGTATCCCACGTTTCAAAGCTGATGTCTATTTAAAGGGGCACAGTAAACCTCTGAACCAGGTTTCTCCCCATAAATGTTTTACCAGTGTAGGTTTAGGTAATTCCGGAGAGTACTGCAAAGTGAAATAGATTAGGAAATAAGCATTTCTTTTTCCTTTGTTTTTCCTGTGGTTTCTTTGCTGCTCTCCTAGGCACTTTTGAAAGCTATTCCTGCTCAGATAGCTTTCATTGTGCCTCACTTTTTATTTGTTTCTCTGAGGCTTTTGCACAGGCACAGGCAAGGGAAAAGCCATTCTTAAAATAGAAGCATATGGTTTTAGAACCACAGAAATTGGTAAGTGGGCCTCAGGATTGATTTAGCACCTGACAGTGCTTTTTTGTTTGTCTTTCTCTTACTTTTTGCTTTGTTTTCAGTTGACAAGGTTTCAAGTTGACAGTAGCTATTTTAACGCAATTACTGTAGATTCTTATTTCTAATGTAGCTGAAGTTTAGCAGGAAATAGCGGAGCCTGCCATGCCATGAGAGAACAAGCTGAATGTTCCAATTATAAAAACAATATTCATAGTCCACACTGAGGTTTTTTCAGATACATGCTTCTTCTGCCATTGACGTGATCCCAGGAGATGGGAACCTGTACTCCTGAGGTTATTTTCTGAGTAAAGAACATCTAAAGATAAACAAATACACACCAAATGATTCTGATAACATCTTCATAGATTAGAAATAAGATGCTTGTGATAGTCTTATATGATCTGTCAACTTGTCAGAATTTTTATTTCTGAATAGAAGGCCTAGGTGAATTTAAGTTAAACAGCGTAGCAAAATATTAAGAATACTTGAAAAATAAAAACAAAACAAGCAACAAGAAGAATTAATTAATAAAATATTTGCAAGACAGCAAATAAAAGTGTGGGGGGGGGGGGGAGTAAAAGAGAAGGCAGGTCCCTCCATGTCACGGTTGAACTGCACTGGAGGTGGAATGTGGGATGCTTGCAGTCTGCTCACTCAACTGTACTTGACTAGGGCCGTCATCCCCTCAGCTTTCACAAGCACTGAATGTGTCAAAAATCTTTCAGAGAAAGTGTAAATTTTAACCAGCCTGCTTCTGGTTTGTATTTAATGTGATTTTAAAACGCTTAAATCATATCAATTCCAGGTATTTCTTCACTAGGTTTCACAAAGGTTAGCATAAATCAGCCAGGTAGTTCACTGTGTATGTGTTAATTACAATAGGGGTATGGCACTGATTTGTTAGAATTTCTCATTTAGCCCAACTTGAATAAAGGATTTATAACTTATGCTTGATATGTGTTTTTTATATGATGATGACACTGTTTAAAGACAGGTTTTGACATAATCTTCAGTGCTTCCAGGTTAATCTAGAGATCTCTGCGCCTAACCCAAACTTGTCTGAAAACAAACAACAGTTTCACCCTTTCAGCCACCAAAAAGTGGACAGCAGTTTTTGTAACGTTCTTGTTTCTTTTTTGCAAGCTCTGTAACTAATGAAGTAGTTTAATTTTTTGAATTCCTGTCATGCTGACGGATATATTTATTTGTGCATGTATATAAAATTTCATCCTGAGTTGTAATGACAGCATTCAGTGTAATCCCTTCATCCCTTTGTTATCACTTTGCTGCCTATTAGTGAAAACTAAGTAGAGAGTTGTTTGATTTTAAGAATCTGGATTAAACATCTTCAAGAAAGAAAACTGGCAAAGAAGGGCTACTTATGAATGCTGAACTCCCCAGTGCAATGCAGGCACAGCAGTTGCCCTCAAACAGTGAACATGCCACTAGTCTCACAGACAATACGGTCAGTGTGACGTCCTAAATTTGTTCCTTTTTTAAAAAGTTTTTAAAAGACTTTTAAAAAGTTCTTTTTTCCTCTCTTTAAGATAAAAAATTCTGTCATAATTATTGAGGAAAGAGGCTGGTAAAACTGCACATATTGAAGAACAGATTCTGTAGTAGTAGTAGTAGCTGGCAGAAATGTTAAGTGCTTTTCACAGTCAACATTCAAACAGATTATCAGATGGCATATTTCACCCTGTTGTTACTTTAAATGAAGTGACCATGAAATCAACAAATCTGCTGTCAGGTGCCTGTCATGGAGATAGTTCTCCCTGTCACACAATGCCTCACATAACAGGTAATGTGTTTTTAAGAATCAGTCCTGTGTCACCTCATCAAGTCCTTGTTAAAAGATGAAATAAGACGGATGGTGTTGTCTCCCATGGACTTGACTGAAATGCAGTAAAAAAGCAGTGCATTTTATTAAAAAAAATACCAAAAGTAAAGCAAGTGCAGTAAGATGCCTCTGACTCTGACATTACTGTCTTTTTCCTTTGTTCTAAGAAGGATTATTCACTTTTTCCTGATTATTTCCTTCTAGGCTGAAAATTAATTGGGTCAAATTTAAATTCTGTGATAAGGACGGAAGAATTAATCCCCGGTCATCAAACAAATGAGAACTTGGGAGTGGTGTTGTGCCAACAGCCACGCATTCATTTGGAATGGTTGAGACCTGCTTCTGTGCCAAACAGAGATGACACTCATAATTAAGTTATGAGGTGTTGCTAACAATTTTATTCAGAATCTTTAAGTGTAATCTTTAAATTTAAGTCCAGGAATTAAGCTAAAATTACCATATTCATTTATTCTCTGTATACTTTCATAACGGTTCTCCCAAACAAAATTGATTTTTGTCTTGTTCATGAAATTTTAATTATAGCATCATTCTCAGCTTCTCAGTGTGAGAAACTGTCAGCCAGCTTGAACTCTGCTGAGACAGATGCTGTAGGATTGTTGTTGTTTTTGTTATTCTGTTGTTTTTTTAAATTTTGTTTTGACTTTTCAGACTCACCAATTTTTAAAAAGAAAAAAAAAAATGGGAGGGAAGTCACCTTAGTGATATATGGACATCTGTTATTGTAATTTGTTCTTTCATGGCTAGGTTGTGACTAGCATTAGTATATTTAGGCCAGTACTAAAAAAGCATTCATTCCTTTCCTCATCACTGCTAAATGTAGTTAACAGAGTTTTCACAAGGACTGGATTAGAGATATCTGAGAAGTAAGAATTGGCCAGGAGGTATAAAGAATAGCCTTCTTCCTCTGTGCTGGCAAGCCAAGCAAGTTTGACTGTGAAGATTTTGCAGCACCTGCTAGAAACTATTGCAGACATCTCCTACCAGTGGGAAAGTGGGAAAAGCGAGGAGTGCAGATCATGCTTTTCTGAGGTGACTGAGGCACTGAAGGCTGTGTTTTAGGTATTGTGTAAGTCAGGATTTTAAGGCTAATTTTAATTGCATGCATAACAATATGACATCACTGCTCTAAGAAAACTGATACTGGAGCCAGTGAAGGGAATGAGTCGGTGAGAACCCCAGGAACACACTACAACACGGCTTGAAACTTGTTTAAGACTAGACTTTACCTGGTTAATTCAGTAAATTCTTTCACAGTGTGCATGCTGTTTGTCTAATTTGTGTCTCTGTTGTGCAGTATGTATTTGAGCAGATGTTTGGACAAGCGGCAACTTTCAATTTTACTTTTCTACAAGTTCCTGGACAAATTTTAAATGTATTTTGAGTGTTATTTCCTTTTTTCAAATGCACTTAAATTTGAGACATTGAAGATACTGAGGTACCCTTTCATAGCAACTTCAAGGAATCATGAGCTGCAATTCCATGAGAAACTGAAAATGGGTTACATAAAAACAAAGATTAGGAGAAACATGCTAACCCTCTTGTTGAGTTGACACCTGGCAACACTTTTTAGTGCATTTCTCTTCTCTGCCTACTTAAGCTTTTGTTTGATTTAGGAATGGAGACCTGATGTATTTTGGATTATAAGCAGGGACAGTGCAAAAAGAGGAAGAAGTGTTAACAATGTTTTCTCTACTGGCTTCTTTTATGTTCCGTATGGGCAAATGTCACCACATTGCTGTATTAAAAATTGGAGATAGAGCCCAGCCAAATCTTGCATCATGATTATTAATTTTGCTAACTGTGAAAGCCAAAAGGAGGTTAGAACTATAGATACCTTTCCAGCAGTGCAACAAATGATTTTACTCAACATCTTACTGTTGATGTTCTTGTTTGGCAGAGAATTAACAGCAGCTCTATTTGAAAATGTGCATATATTTGAATCAAAATCTGGGGCCAGATTAATTCTAGTCCTTTGTCCAGCACCAGTTTCACAGATATACAAGGTAGAAGAAATAAGTATCGTGGACCATTTCAGGGACTTGTCACCAAGGGAGTGAGTTCTATAGACTACTCTAACCACAAACGTCTGCAGAAATGCGTGATGTGAAACCTCACCTCACAAATTTCAAACACTTCTGTGTGTTTTAGAATTCATGGAAGGATGTCGTAGCTTTTCCAAATATACTTTCAGGAGAGCCCAGATATCAGTATAGTAAAGTACATGGTTGTAGATATATTGGGCCTGAGAACCAGAAAAGATTGGGTGAGTCTAGAAATGTCTTCCACTCATCCTGATCTGACAAATCACTGCATTTGGTTTTAAACTTTAAACAGCAGGTATATTAAATATTATTTTACTAAAAAATATATAACTTGGAGAGACATTGATTCTGGATGGGATTCAGTAGACTCTTCACACGTCTCTGAAATGTGCAGTTAAACATAATGAAAGCCTTTTCAAGCCCTCTATTTTTGCCTGCCAGTGGAAAATTCTGGAGTATTTACTGCTTTTTCATTCTTGACAATAGGATTTCTGAGACTTCCAGGCAGCTGATAGCAACACTGCAAGCTCTTAGCTGAAGACCTAAGTGCAACTGCACTTGGAAAAGGAGATCTTATTTTCTTCATTTTTAGTTACATATATCTTTTTTACTTGCTGTGCCAGTATAGGTACTGTTAATTATTTCCAAAATTGCAGGGCAGGAATTTTAACACAGATGATTTAAAACCTAAGTCAATATCTAACTTAGAATCTAGGATAATGGGGAGTGTTATCTGTGGAGAATTACTCACAATTCTCTGCTCTGGAAATTCTATATCTGAATTTTCTGTGTAAGTGTATGATCCAGGTGAATGTTCTGTTCCTGCACACTGATCCCAAAGCTCCCACAAATGCAAGAGGTGTTCTCAGAGAACCTGCTCAGATTTTTAGATAGTTCTATAGCTATTCATGTTAATTTGGCACAGATGTAGCAGGGGAATAGCAGTCTTTAAAGAAAGTTTGCATTTAAATATCTAGTTAAATTTATTGCTCACAAACAGGGACTGTAAGCACACTCTTGCTTTATTCAAGTATGCTTTTGGTGTCTACCACTGTGAAGCTACTATGAAGCCATAGTTTTACAGTTTGAACAGCTATTGTGTTTAAACTTCCATTGGTGTGTAGAGAAAACTCCCATCAGAATCCTTCACCAGCTCTTTGTGCACCTGTGCAGACTTTAGGGACTAATCACAGAATCACAGAATTGCAGGGGTTGGAAGGGACCTCAAGAGATCATCAAGTCCAATCCCCCTGCTAAAGCAGGTACCCTAACAATAGGTCGCACAGGTAGGTTTCCAGACGGGTCTTGAATATCTCCATAGGAGACTCCACAGTCTCTCTGGGCAACCTGTTTCAGTGCTCTGTCACCCTTACCATAAGGTTCTTCTGTATGTTTGTATGCAGCTTCCTGTGTTCAAGTTTTAGGCCATTACTCCTTGTCCTAATGCTACGCACCACCAAGAAAAGCCTGGCCTCATTCATTTGCCTCCCACCTCCCTTTAGATATTTATAAACATTAATCAGATCCCACCTCAGTCTTCTTTTCCCCGGGCTGAACAGATCCAGGTTACTCAGCCTTTCAAAAAGGAAAGAGGTCTTAACTTCTTACTTCTGGATTTAAGCTCATTGACAGTCCTTACTTAGGACTTCTCTCATACCTAAAATGTTTATTCCAAAACTATCTGGGGTAATTCACCAATATAGAACTGGAACTATCACATAAGTAGTCTGTTTTCTTTAGGATTGTTTGGTACTAATTGATATTATTAACAATGGGGTCCTTGGATAACAATTACTGTTGAACCTCTAGTTCCACTGTGTCATCATATTGCATTTGAAATCTCCCGATGCCTTCAGCTTTCACTGAAGGCATTTCACATTTAACTGACATTTCTCAGTGTGGAAGTTCACATAATTCCACAGCAGTTGAGATGTTTTTCAGTACAGTGAGTTGTTTGGTTACAAAGGCTAGTCTTGGTGGAGCAGTAAAGTCTTGTAATGCACACGGATCACATTTAATATGTATGAATCATTATCTCTATCAAATTTCTCCCAAAGTCAAAGTACTCATTCTCATCTTCTGTAAAATATTTTAACTTGAAAATTTCAGATTCAGAAGCAATCTATCATTTGTACTCCTGATTATAATATGGATTGATATTTGACTTCTTGCAGAGTTCAAGCTAATGCCCTAGCCCACTGGTTTATAGAATTACAATTCTAGCTAAACTAATATTCTTTAAAAAAAAAAAAAATCATTTAGAATAATCTCATAGATACAAATCTATTTATTAACAGTTTTTTTTCCCTTTGTTTTACTTATAATTGACTACTTCATATTACCTGTGTTTCATAGTCTGTTTATTTGGTCCTGCAAAGTTTAGAGAGGACCAGAAAAATGTTTGAGGTTTTTAAAAACTGTTCAACTTTGATTTTATTCCTAGTAAGACTTTTGCATTTTAATATTTTTCAATTTGTGCGAACTGAAATAGCTATTCTAGATTTCATGTTCAAATTCAATATCTATATAATAAGTGATCTATTTTCATTATTGTATTTACTTGGGTCACATTTCTTGTACAGTATTGCATCTGTTCACTCGTAACTATCACATGTAATTTTCTGTGGTCTTATTCAAGTCTATAGAGTTAATAATGTTTCCATTGTATAGCCATAAGAGCAGTTGTTTTATATTGCTGATTTAGGATGTTGAATTTTTCCTGCCCCTTATTTGTCACACTTTCAGTTTAAAAAATAAGTATGCATGCTTATCAGACTCAATGAAGTGTTAATGCTGAAAGAGATGATAGATTTATAGAAGAGGAGTAGCAGAAAGGTAAATATTGTAACAATATTAGCTAGAGACAACTTGCTATGGAGAAACATCATATCTGTGTGGATAATTCCACAGGTCACAGTGTCGAAACATAGTGTCTGTTAGTAGTTTCAGAGTTTCTATGTGCTTTTGAAACTTTATTGGAGTCCTCTTTTCTATTTTTAGTCCTCTAATTGAATTTTAAAACCTGCTTTCACACTTGTGAACTTGTGCAGAGTCATTTAAATAACGGAAGCTACCTCACAACTCTTAAATGTTTGTTGCTTTTTCTTTCTATATGTGCAATGGATCCAGTTAATGATATATCTTTTCATAAATATGGCTACAGCAGGACAAGAGAAGGATTTAAAATGGTTGCAATGATTTCATGGGGCATTGGATGAAATAGACATACTTTGATCATTGATTGATTATGAACAATTTTTGGCTTGATTTAGGGTTAATCCTTAAAAGCTACAGATGTCAAGTTCACTTCAAAGAGTTGAGTTGTACTAAAGTTTGGAATTCCTTCTTATGTTTCAAGAGAACGTTTCCCTGCCAGAAACGCTGTGCTCCAGAGTACGTTCTTCATTCATACCTATCATCATCCACTTTCATCATATGGATGAAAAAAGCAATATTGTGAATACTAAATTGAATTCATTTAACTATGTTTGTTGAAGACACCAGGCCAAACAATGTATTCATTTTATCCGATCTGAACTTCCTTTGCTGCTTCTGTGCCATGAATTTTGTTCGTTTTTAATTACAGGAGTCACAGAAGACTCTGAAAGGACAACACTTCTGTATTTTATTTTCTGCTTTCATTTTCTGTGCTTTAGAATTGTCAAATCAATTTAAACTTGAGTGAAACCCTCCCCAGCTCACTCTCAGCAAGTATTCAACCCAAAAGCAAACATTTACAGATGCACTCGTGTAACAACCCCCCTACAGAGTACACAATGGATGCACTGTTCGAGAGCTGTCCTGCAAGCAGCACTGTGCTGCACAGTATGTGCCTTCACTGCAAGGACTCTGATCTGCATATGTAATAGTTTCTGTATGCTGTTTCTATTGACACAGGAAAAAACTCAAGAAACAAGAAATGAGGGAGAGACTTCAAATAGGAAGTTTAGTTTTTCTCTTCTACAGAAGAGTCTTGTAAAAACAGAACACCTGTTTTGTTTTTAAGTTTCTGATAGCACTTTAAAACAAAATTATAAATTTAATGACTCAGCAGATGTCATGGAGGAGGTAGCGCAAGGACTGTGGAGATGAAACCAATGTGTTGATGCAAAGTCCTGTTGTTGGGCCTTTACCCTGGGAGGCGTTAACACAGGCGTAGAGGTTTGGAAACAGCCAAGAACAGAATCCAATCAATGACTGTAAAGGACACTAGTTGTGGGGAGGCTGGTAATCACATACTTATTAAGAAAAACTTTGTAGCTCTTCTGAAAAAGAGGCTGGACCTCCTTTATACATACATGAATCTTGGATCTTGATAGAATATTCCCACTCCGATTTTGTAATTAAAACATCATTTATACTGAGAATAATTAAGACAACTGTACATTTGATTTTAAAATCAGTTTTGAGTATTGTGCCTTGTCAAGCTACAAGAATGGTTCCTGCAGCTTTACAACTTAGCATTAAGAGGCAGACAGTGACCGCAGGCACCTGAGTAGAAGGTTTGACAGTTTGATAAATTAGGAATGACACTTGCCAAAATGGCTGTCCTTCCCTCAGCCTGCCAGTGGAGCATTTACACACTGTTAATTGAATTGGCAATTTGTGTAACAGTACCTGCCCCTGAGCTTTTGTAATGCTGGAGCTGCCATTTAGCTCTGATAATCCAGGACTTGGGAATAAGGACGAAAAGCTTCACATGATATTATTGCAGATTTAAAATGACAGTTGGGGACCTTGTTGCCAATTTCCCATTAAACGGGAAATAATTAACAATAGCAATAACAAAGTCTTATAAAGCTGGAAAGTTAAATTGACTTTTCAGCAGTAGTATGGTTTGAAATTGCTTCTAGTGTGATTATCAGATTGCCCTTTTCATATTATATACCCTAAATAGTATCATCTGATGGCCTGAATAGGCTATGTTTTCAAAGTTATCCTGTTTTATTAGTGTGAGACTCTCCTGTTTTATCTGTTTTTTTTAATTTGTTCTTGCCATGTAGAAATTGAGTTATGTTATAATATTTCATACAGATAAAGAACTTAATGAAATATTAGGGATTCTGATTTGTGTGGTTATCAGTAATTGAGTGACAGCAGAAACAAAATTTTCAGCCACAGATGAATATTGTTAATTATGAAGTTCTTCTCTATACTTGTACTTGCAGTTGATAGCTTCACTGGCTTTCCTTAAATTTCTGTAGTGTACCTAATGCCATCATCTGAAGTCACAATTTATCAGCAGACTGTTTTATTTCTCTCAGATTTCTTATGCTGCGATAATTTCTCTGACTACCTACTGATGATTTGATGCCCAAACAGCATAGTAAGCAAAACCTATATAAGAATTAGCCACCAGTAGCCAAAGTATCAAAGAATAAAAAATAATGATAAAAAATAACACAGATATTTAATAGTTGGCTGAATGTCAGAAGATCCATATGCAGACTTCCAGCTTTTATTCTTGTCCCAAGACTTAAACAGGCTGTGGATATTCAAACTGTACAAGCCTGTTTGTACATTCTATCATGCAGACTTCATGATGTACTTAAGAGCAGGTAGAGCTACTTTCCCATGATGAGTTGTTCCCATCGCAAGAAAACATACGTATTCACATAGGATTACACCAATGCTAGATGGAGCACAGAACAGCTCGATCCATTTCCTGTGTAATAAATTGTCTAAGACTGTACAGGCTTAATAATTTGCATGCTTGAAAATCTCTTTTCATTGGATTACTGTGATCTTAGGATTGAGTACTGCTATGTCAAGACAAACACTGAAATATATATGGAATGATCATGGCCAGTAGGCTGACACTAGCTACAAGTAGTATGTGTTTTAACATTATGCTATAATGTCATGGAGGTTATAGGAACTATGGGGTTATAGAAGTGCATAGGGAATAGTAGAAGACAGAAGCATGAAAGGAGGCAAAGAAAAGGAGAGGTGGGCAATATAGTGTAAAGGAGCAAAAGGACTCGTGATGAAGCTTACAGTTTAAACATTTGTGCGGTAGGTGGCATTTTTCTTCTGTAACTTGTGAAAAGCAATCAATGATCTTAGAGAATTCTATTCTGGAAAAGGAAATCAATAAGAGTCAAGCTTGTATTAAAAAGTTTGGGTGGTTTCCAGATGAAGGGGAAGATGTACCAGTCCTGCATTGAAAGACTTGAGAGGGAATGCTGAAAGGTGCAGCTGTCTGCCCTAGCCAGTGCTAAGCAGAAGAGGAAAAGCTACCACTTCTAGCCCCGCAAACAAACTTGTGCCATCACAGCACGCTCTATAAAGGAGAGGTTTGGCAGAGAAGAGACAATGGAATAATGAGAAACAAGGAAATAACGGGGAATGGGAGTTAAGGCATGCTATTCTGTGTGCCGTTGAAGATGGAAAGGAGAAATGAGATTTCATTTAGTTGAAGGCATAGTTGGAGTTGGATTTTATTGACAGTGGATGAGGATTGTAGGTAGAGAGTATACTTCTGGTCTTCTTATTAAGAAAAGCTTTAGCTGATCATTCTTTTTCTCTACTTAGCATTCCACCTTGACACAAGGGAGGAAGAAATTAACTGTGACTGGATCGTTACATGATTTTCAAGGGCCTACACACCTGCAGGTCCAACAGTATTTGTGGGAAACTACTTCAAACAATTTTAGGTTTCACAAAATTCTAGTTCATGTAGTAAGGCAATTATGGGCCTGTCATTTTTTTTCAAATTATTTATCACATGGTAAATATAGTAGTATCTTGGGGGAAGGAAAGATGATTTAGTGATTTGGTCTGAGGCACTGTACTGGAAGGCTTTGCCGTCTGTTTGGACAAGTTCTGTGTGTCAGTTAGTTTCACATATATCATGACCCAAACTAAAAAGTTTGCAATACAAATTAGTCCTATTTATACCTCACATGATTAAATGTTTTTAAGTTAGATATTTAGAAATTATTAATGTCAACTTCTAGGGCTGGTCATGAGATGTGGAACTCCTGCAGAGAATGTAATACAGTTACCCTAGACAGAACTGATTTATTTGTCAGTAGTTTTGAAAATTACTGTGTTGCTGTTGGAAGATTAAAATCTGAATAATTAAGTGTCTAACACGACCATCTTTTTTCATGGGTGGGGGTGGGGAAGAATGAGAGAGAAGAGCACCCTACCTTAATATACACTGTTCCAGAAATATGGTTCGAACTTTGTAATACCTTTAACTATATTCCCAGAACAACTGGGTTACTATGCTGCTTGTGCATCCATTTGTTACATTTGTTTTTCTGTGCTGTGTCCCTTCCTTCTGTCTTCTCTGTTTGGTGGAAAGCAGATTCTCTTTGTGTTGCCTTCATATTTTTATAATACTCACTTTCCAATTTCTTGGAGCTTGTTCTCTTTACTTTTATAGGATTTCTCAAACACCAGGATCAGCCTGTTAATTTATTTTCCTTTGTGGTTTGTCTTCACTTAGGATTCAGCAAAACATGAAACAATTATCTCTAATACTTGGTATAGAATAATTTAATACTTGGACATATAGTTTCCTATTTGCCTAGTCCTAACTGAAAATGATAAATACAGAAAATCTCCCCATATCCCATTTTTAGTGTGCTTGTTTATGCCTCCTTTGGAAGAGGTTGGAGACTCCCTGGGGAAGCTAGCTTCACAATTTGAGCTATGTAGACTTATTTCTGGCTCTTACCCTATGAAGTGTGGTGTAAAACATGAAGCAGTCCATATATACATTATTTATTGTGTAAGAATAATTGGTGAAGGTGCTTGCAAGACAAAGAGGATTTTGCAGAAGTTCTGAACAGATATAAATACGTGTGGTTAAGTATCTGATTTTTATGAACAGTCTAATGAGTGTTATCTTTAGTGAAAATATTCAGTATTTCTGCTTTGGACTCACTGTTCTTCTATACTCATTTTCATTTTTATATCAGTTAATGAGAGAAACTTATAGCCTTGCTATCTAAAGAGCAATTAAAAAAATCTAACTGCTCTTCAGTCCTAGCACATAACTGTTATTGATACTCAGTGTCTAGTGAAATTTTCCACAATGCATTTGCAGGAGCTTATAAGAGAATTTATAACACCAATTGTTATTTTATGCCCACTTTTCTTGCAGAATTATGTATGCGATAAGCAATGTGGATCTCTAAAAGCTGAGAAGGTCTCTGTAAGAATATTTTTTTTAATGTCTTAGGGAAAGGTCCATTTTAGTACCTCTAAAACATTTTATAAATTTATTTGTAAATTCAAAATCATTTGCATCAGATAGGCAGTAAATTGCTTGTGACTTTCTTCTTCTCTCAGGTGAATGGTCTGCACATAAGCTTAAAGGACCTCCCATTTAAAATCCCTTGTTTTGAAGAGATTCTGTTTTATATGAAATAGTTCCACAGTCACTGAGACACAGAGTAAGGATAAGAATGTTGTCTGTTATTTTTTAGCTAGAAGACAACCTATTCAGGATATGAGATTGCTTGCTACCTCTGCTCAGTTATTTGTATGTAGTTCAACAGTGTTAACAGAAGTAGATAATACCTGAACGCAGAATAGTTCAGTGCCTCAGTTAAGATTCTCTCTGGACTGGAGTGAGAAAGAATTCTTAATCTGAAGTAATTTTTTATATTTGTATGGTAAGAGGTTGAGGCAATTGTAGACTGAAGCAATAAAATTATTCATATAGCTTTGTGCATAAATTCTGATGATTTTTTACTTACTTTTGCAATGGAGACACATTTAGAAGGGATGAATCTTTACTGGAGCCATATATCTGAACCACCTTTGATGTCAATTTTTGAAAGTAATCTAAAATTTACAGTTTTTGCCTACACTAAAATATGATCCCAATTCTTTCAAGATGTGGAAGCAGTTGAGTTTTCTATAAATGCTATCAATCTAAATTGCATGGGGATTCTTCCTGCTCTGAACCACTCTGTTTACCCCCTTAAAAAGGGATCAGAACATCTGCATGCTACCTGATCCAGTCTTGGGGAATTTTGGTTATTAATCCAAACTTCAGACCCCCCTGCTTGACTACTTCAATATATGCTGCTAAGTTTTGATTTAGAAGAAACACTTCCAGAATAAGATAGTTGCTGTGACTTTTTGCTGGAAACTTGAAGTTGGAAGAAAATTTAACTTTGAATGTGTTTTGTTATTTTAATTGTGTATCTACAAAATGATGAAGATAGATTTTGCACACTTAATGAAGTGAAATTAGTTGTATTTGCTGCAGAGAGAAAGAAAAGAGAGTTTTGCTGAATATATGGTTTTAAAGTGCATGTGGTGAAAAAACAAAAATCCCATTTACGTGTAAATGATTTAACAGACCACATTAGGAAACTAAAATAATACCAGTTCCTCTAAATGATGTGATAGTAAAGGAAGCTGGCTTTGTGCTGAATGTATGTGGGCTGGAGTTTGCTTTCTGTCTTTTTTTGTTGATTTTTTTTTTTTTTTTTACTGAATTGTAATAGTTCAAATTCAGTCCTGTTTAATAATCATATTGAGATCTCATTTTTAACCAGACATTTAATAAACTGCTCTAAATCATACTGATAATTTTCATGCTTTGAAGTTCTAAGAGCAGTCTTGCAGATACTATTTTGTATTTCTATGTCTCTGCTTCCTAGTGGAACATGAAATCTGCTTTCACTATTTGTAACTCCTTCAATTTCAGGAAAGCAGAGGCTTGAAAAAGTTTACATGCAAAATCACATCTTTAAAGCAAACCTTTCTCCTTAGCATCAGATTTGTCTGTTCCCCATCCTTTCAGTGAATCTTTGGTTTCTCTTCTGGATTTTCAAATATTACATTTAGATGCCTATTACCTACTGGCTTCAATGACAGTAGGTACATTTTGAGAATCTGCACTTAATAGTTGATTTACTTTGAAAATTGTATTCAGGCTACTGAATTATTTAATCTCTTCTTTTACTGCTTGCTATCAAAACCAAACAATGCACTTCTGAAGTAATCTCTTTGTACATCTATAATCACTAGTAAAGCAGTAAACATGAAGAAATTTCCACCATACAGAATTTTATGCGGTCAGTTCAGTAACAGTGTATATTTCAGTAGCATTGATGTTAAATAGTTTTATTGATTGCAAAACAGTATGTAAACTGGGATGAGGTTCATCCTACACATAGAATGAATTGCTTCTTCAGTTTAAATAGTTAATGCTTCAAATTCTGGTGGGAAAACAGAGCTGTAAGTGTGATTTTGTATCACAGGAGCTTTGACAAATAACATCCTGCATTCCTTTGACACTGCATGCAGGTAAAACACTGGGAGAGCAGTGGATATTTCACAACACAGTTTAATTCCAAAAAGTCCAGGGGAATTCACCTGGAGTGTTATTTTAAAGATACTGGTATTAAAGCTAGGGCTTAAAATGCCTTGTGTGCCAAGAAAGCTAATTTTTGTATTTTAAAATTAATTTAGCCAGAATCTGGGTCATGTATGCCACATCCCTTTAACCACAGGCATGTAAACCTCAGGATAGACAGCTGCTTGGATGTTTCAGACTGGGACTTCTGCCCTCAGCAAACATGTTTGATACTCCTACATGGTCACTTGGCTGCATATAGCCATGCCCATATGCTGGGATGGCATCGTGCCTGCTCACTAGTTGGTCATACTGTTCCATTAGGGCTTAGATGCCAAGATAGCATGTTGAGTTGGGCACCATCTATAACAGCGTGCATTCTATCACTTCTGAAGGAAATCTTTCCTCAGGGACAAAATGCTACACTGCATAACTTTCCTCTTTGCATTCATCTTTCTTGCCACTTTGCTGTTCCAACCACCCTAACAAAAAAAATGAAAGGCAAAAAAGACAGATTGAGGAGAAATTTTTGGCTTTCAAAGAAGTAATTGTCATCATAGCTGTGGCAAAAACTCATGAAGTTCACAGGGGATTTAGAGATGCATACAAAATGAATAGTGTACAAGCCCCCAGGCAATCTGCATTAATTCAAGCTTAAATCACACAACAACACAAGTGGGCAAAGTGTAAAAAAAGTGAAAGAGTCACTAAAATATTTTGCAGTTTGCCTTATATAACTTGAAAAGGCCATTGTAATAGTCTCAGTGTTTCTTTACGTTTACAACAGCTGATAAATTCAGAGAGGGGGAAATAAGCTTGCTTTCAGGTTCAGTCTCATCTCCCTGACAGGAACCAAAAGGCTCGATTATTGTCTATAGAAAGGAAATGTAAAAAAATGATCAGAGATTTAATTGTTTTGTTTACCACTGAATATATTAATTACATTTCTTTTTTTCCTATTTTCCTTCCACGAGTTCTAGTTTACAGCACTTTGGATCACTTTTGTGGATGCCATGTTGAATTTGGATGGTTGTTTCAAACAATTTTGGAGAACTCTCACTACATGAAAAGACAGAAAAATTTACAAGGATTTCAGAAACACATACTGCTATAAGTGTGTTATGAAAACGACAATGATACGCCAGTTCTAATTAATATATACTTATTAAAACCGGCATGACTGGCTTCATCTTCACTGAAGCAACTGAGAATAAATCAGACAGAAAGGCAACAAATAAAGAAGTTTTAAGCAGTTTAGTGACCTAAATCACTTGCTACTCCCTGTCTTCTTGGATAGGTTAGACAGTTCCCATTTTTTTCTGCTAAAAAGTTCTATGAATTACATGAATAATGAGAGGAAAAAAAATGAAACCAGACAGTTACTTTGAATTAAATGAGAAAACTAACTATGGTTGTTTTCTTACTGAGTGCATAGTCAGGACAGATACTGATCTCTAAAAGTTAGAAGCTTCATTTCAAATTATTCTACTACTTGGTACCTGTGTCATCATTACCATTACTTAAGCTTTCACCACACTATGCCTTAATGCTCACATTTCTTAATATCATCTTAATTACTTAGTGAGTCTGAATATTCTGAAGTAAGCAGTCCAATTTGTCCATGTGTACTTAATTAAGAAACGAACCTGTTTGCTTTCTTTCTTTCCTTCTTCACTGTTAAGTAAATCATTCATGTCTTTACTACTTTGCCAATACTTACAGTCTAGTACAGATTGCAAGAGCTGAGCCTTTTTTTTTTTTTTAATTTTTTTTCTCTACAGAGTAAATTCAACATAACATGATTGTTTGATATAAAGGCTCAGGAGAGGTCTTGGACTCGAATGGCTGTTTTTAGCTGTAGTGTTACTACATTAGATGCTGAGTAACATAGACTAGGAGTGTTGACAAAGCATAAGAGTCGGGAACTTGAAGAGCTCTGATCTTGGCGCTGCACTGCATTTTTGAAAGACTTTGTCTAACCGCAGACATGAGAGACTTCAGGAACTTTATCTTTCAGAATTAGCCTTAGACCTCTCTCTGTACCTTGGCTTATTCATGTGTGAAGTATTTTAATTATGCACAACTAGTTTTGTAGTGATCTATGAAATTCCTGAATTAAAAATTAAAAACAAAAACAAAAATGCACTGCAAGAATGCAGGAATGCGTTCTGTGTAATAACACTATTTCCTTTATAGTAACTGTAGAAGTCATTAGAGAAGAAAGAGGAGAAAATAATTCATAATTTCATACTAACTTGCCGTTGCTTTCTGTATTGGGTTGTGTGCTTTAGCACTGCACGGGTGCTTACCTGGCATTCATGGTCAGCAGCATTTAGTTGTTGGTCACAGCAGGGTCTCCAGAGCCTGCTTTCTAATTCAAATCTAATCCATAATAAACTGTATGAGCAATGAGTTATTTATATATTCATGAGCAAGCACTGTTGAATGTGGATCTAGTGCATAAATAATTGCATACCAATGTGGACTTTTTATCACTTACGGCATAACAGAGGATTGTCTGTTTTGGTTTTGGGTTTTTATGTGCATGTGGGTTTTTGGGGTGATTTTTTTCCAGGAGACTTAGAAGACATAGATATTTTGTAGTCCTGCTGTTTGAGCTTCTTGAATTACTTCCTTGTTCCTGAGATTGCAAGAATAGTGAGCACAGTAGGTCAGAGAATCCGTGGTAGAAAAAAAAATGATATTTTTTAGTAACAGTCTAAAGATAAATGAGTTTAAAAGAATTTACCAGTTTTGTTCTAACACAAACAAGAAACATTATAAAACAATTTTCAGTCTTTTGATATCAAGAGCTATCCTTTATCACATATAAGATATTAACTCAGGTTAAATTATAAACCATCTGTAACAGCTCCAGAAAGCTGGCAAGGAAATTCTCTCATTTTTAAAGATGTGGAAACTGAGGCACAGGAAGGTGAAAAAAATTACGGAATGCTTCCCATTTCAACAAATAAAAGTGGTACTTATTGCCAGGCTCATGTTCTTCCCTTTAATTTTGCATGTAAGCATACAGTTCTGTTTCTGACTAAATGAAAGAGGAAAAACAGAAAACAAAACTGAAATTTTTGTAGGAAAAAAGGTGAAGTGGTCTGGCATCATCTATTTATTCTTTGCGAAAGAGAGAGTATGTTTAGGTTGTGGTTCTACAAATACTGGTACTTCATATTAGAAGAGCATCATAGATTTGAATTAATTTATGTATGGATGCACAGTCATATTTTTGTTGGATTAGTCAGAAGCTGTTCAGAGGGTTAATTCCAACTTTATCCTTGTATACAAACTTTATGCTGATTGGAGGAAGACAGAACATTCCCAAATAAAATGTGAGGGTTTAAAGTTAAGTCTTCAGAAAATTTGTCAACAGAGGTGACTGTAGAGGGAACCTGTACAAGTCTAACACCTTCTGTCATGGCTGTAGTGTGTCAGCAGAACTGCTCAGCTTGCATTTTTCATACCACCAGTTCCCACTGCCTTGTCTGCAGAGGCAGTGGGATCCTGATTCAGAAAAGCAATGAGTGCTTAATCTGCTCATTTTTAGCGGAACATTTTGCGTGTACAGCACCTTATGCTCTTTTAAACAAAGTAAGCTGAAGTGAATACCTAAAGGTAAACACATGTTTAAGCACCAAAGAGGGGCACTTAAGCATTTTAAGAACCAAACAATTCAGATTAATGAAGGTTTTGAGTTCACAGACTGTAATTCTGAAGTAATAATTAGGATTTACCATTCTCTCCAAAACATTACTGTGTACATGAATGATTTTATTATATTCTGAAGTATCTTGCATTCCTTTTGAACACTGATCTCATTGAAAACAGATTTAATATTTTGTGATTTTTCTTTTTTTTTTAATTTTAGTGCCCAAAATCAATGCCTAGTTTGTAACTTCTGCATATGCTTGAAGGAAATTGAATTAATAAAGAAGAAATTGCATATTTTGGATGAAAATGAACATGTGATAATGTTAAGCTAGCTGGTTCTCCTAGTCTATGTACTTCTACCCTAATCTTCAGGCTGTGTATTAAGCTGAAGGCTACTTTTTCTCAAAATTCCCAGTGGCAATTGTTCATTCTCTTCAGCCTTCCCATCACACATGACAGACAGACTCAGAGACAGAAATGTAATAGAAAGAGCTTTATTAACCCACCTGTTATATGTAAGCTACCACTCTTTCTGTATTAACACATTCATTACATGACCTAGCTGGATTTACCCGAACAAGACTGATAATCCTGAGGCTCGTGTTGATGGCATTTTTTTCCAGGAGACTGGATGCATCTGGAGATAAGGGTGTAGGATGTGGTTCTGTGGCTTACGCTACATGAACAAGAGTAATGCTAACTCACTTGAAGACTTAGATTTCCAGCTTCTGCCACATGAGCATAGAGAGGATGCCCGTGCTCCTTAGATAGCAGGAGAAAGTTTCTGCGGTGGAAGTCTACTTTACTTAGGGAGAAGGGTTTTAAGAGATTACTCAGCCAGCTGTCCATTTTCCTCCTGTTGCACAGACAGCTAGCTGAGCATATCCTGCATAAATCTGCAGTTTACATCCTGATGCTTGGAGGCTAGTATTTTTTACCATCTACTTTAAAATACCAGGCTATGAAGTGTGTGGGCTCAGAAGTTCCCTGGTGTGTACCTCAGCTGTCAGGTGCACAGGTGCAGCCAATCACCTTGGCAGCCATTTTGATCTAGTCTTCCCCAGGGTGAGGAATGAGCTCTCAGAATGGTGTCCACAGGCACTGTGTGGTGCTAGTACTTAAGGAAGGTCTGAGAACAGTGGTGAGCATTGTATGGCCAAGCAACCTCTTCTGCACAGCCCACTACTTTCTCTCAAGAGAAACTGCTTTCCAAACTGGAGTGAGGATCTTTTTTGCCAAAGAGTTTGGAGAGGCATATGCCATCTCTCCCTGGGCCTCTTTAGCTGCTAGCGATGTTTGCCTGTCTTCATCAGGGAGACTGAAAGTTGTCTTTCCCATGATAGAAAAATATGGCTTCCCTACTTCCTCCAGCCTACATTTGAAGGGAAATTTTTACTCAGGATATTGTCCTCTGATCATTTCAATGATTGGACAGAAGGAATCCATGGCTCCAGTCTTTGCTCTGAGAACTGTTCATATCGATTATTAACCTGTTCTGGTGAACATAAACTTATACAGCATCAGATGCTTCACAGGAATAGTCCACGTGTGTGCTTACACCCTGGGGACTGTCAGGCATTTAGGACAATCTTTCATTTAAAGAGAAACCATTCCATGGCTTTTCCGTAAGCATGTGCATGAGAGCCATCAAAGAGTAACTGAAATTTATGCTCACTTTAATCTAAAGGCAGTCATTCACATGGAAGGATCCTTGATGAGAATTAAAATAGTCTTTATTAATTTTTCTTTCTTTTGCTTTTAAATTAGACACAAATGCATGAAAGCAGTTTTAGTTCTGAATAAGATTGTCTGGACAAAAGAGTTTAATGCAAAATGACAAATCCATGTTGCATTCTCACACTGTTAATTTGGATTAATTTTCTTGGCCATTTCCACACAGTTAAACTCTCAAACCTGAAGAATGTATTACATATAGCCAAAGAGTACAAGTATATTTGTGTCTTTTAGAAGTACTATTTTCATTGTTGTTTTAAAACTGCTTTAGTGAATCATGAAATCATTACAGAACTGAATGTTCTCACAGAGTGTGTTAAAGCACCACACACGTGAGATACATTTAACCAACTTTAACTGGCGGAGGTTTCATTTTCTGATCACCATTAATAGAACACCAAAGTGTTTCCTTATCTTAGCCAAACTGTAAATGCATCCATTGGATAATCTTATAAACTACAAAATATATACGTCTGCATTCATTGCAAACTACTTCTGCTTTGTAAGCCTTTAGTTGGAACTCTAATATCCATAACAAGATAAAATTAGAAAGGAAAAAAAAACCTGGCTAGAATCTACTTTTGAAACTAAGAAAATTGTATAAAAACACAAACTGTATATTACTGTGGCACCTGCTGTTTTTCAGGTGTTTATAACATAGCCATAAAAATCCACTCCAGGCTGAAACTTGGTATTTAAAAGTCTCATCTCAGCAGGATTTTTAAATCAGATTTGGTTTAAATTAGTTTGACTCCTTTTCAGTTATAAAAAGGAAGGTGAAAGAGAGAAATTCTGATGCGTCAAATATAATTTTATTCATTCCTCTAGCTGAAAAACAGTTTTTAAAGATACAATTTGCAGGTTGTTAGCCCATAACATGGAGTAGAGAAGTAGGATGTCAAAGGGGAAAGAGGGAGAGAAAGAATTAGCATCCAAGAATTTGGTATTTTCAAATTCTTAATGTCTTTACTGTGAGAACATTTACCATGGATCCTTACTGAGCTTTCATAAAACTGTATCTGGGATATAAAGTATTTTTTAAACTAAAAAAACCCATGCTTTTATTCAGTAAAGTCAGTAACTCACAGTTTAAGGTCTGTTTTGTCATATGTCAGTGACTGGTGGAAAAATTATATTCAATCATAATTGATTTAATACTTTCTAACAGTGATGTTAAAGAACCAGAAGCAATTTGGGATCTCGGTTTCCTCTGTTTTATTGGAAGAGGGCACCTACTGTCTCCCTGGGTTATGTGAAAAATCCACCCTCTCTCTGTTGTATTCAGTGTATGTAAATTACAAAGCCAATTTTAATTAACTGATGATCAAAAACGAAAATTGTCCTTGTACTACCATTTCTGCACTGGTTGTCCATCTACTTTTTTTTAGTTCTCCTTGTAAATACTTCAGCTTTTAGTGCCTTTAGGTGCCTCAAACACTTTGGGCCAAATTTTCAGTTGTTCTGAGAAACCAGAACAGGTGAAGCCTGTAAAAACTGTGGCTGCTCAACACTTTTGTAAATCAAGTTTTTTGATCNGGACTTTTAAAATATATATATAAGTAAACAAAGAAAAAAAACCCTAAGCTGTAGCTAGGAAAACCTTAGCATGGCTAGTATTAAATTCTTTGAACAGAATATGTTGTGTGGTATTCTTCCTTATTTTTAATGCCCATTGTACAGTGGAATACATTACCATAGAGCTTCCTTATCCCATCTGTTCCTCAAAAAGGAAAAAAAGAGGTACGTTCTTAGAGAAGTACTCTTGGAAGTGTTTACACAAAGTACTACTTTTCTTCACTAAATCAAAGCTGGAGACAACCTAGAAGAGAAAGTGTTCGTTCTTTTCCACATAGAGGTTATACATACTTTTGCTTTAATAATCTATCCTGAAATGTGAACATATTTCCTTTCAGTTCATCCTGTGGTACATAGCTCTAAAGAGATGTGCAGTGCTCCATGAATGCTTATCATTTACTGATGTTTGTCTCATTGTGAAGTACTGCCAAGATACAATCTGCAAGTACCGAATGTCCTGAACTGCAGTAGGATAATTTTGATTCTTCAAGTTTGGCATTATCACTGTATCTTGGGTTTTGCTTTAAATTTAATTCTCATGTCTGTCTTAACATGGCTATTTTACCAATAAAGCAGGAATGTTTATTGTTTTTCTTATTTTTTTCCCTATTGTTTGTTATTTGACAGTTCCATAAAGTTTATTTCTCCCTGCTGCTTAGTGTCTTTTTATTCTGTTTGTTTTTCTCTACTTCCAGCTGGGATATGGTTTAATGAATTATTTTTCAGTGCATGTGATATGGCTTTTATGGCCTGCCTTTGGAGACTGTGATTAATACAATTTTCTTTTATTCTTTGCCCTGACCTAGTTCCCAGTACTCATTATAGTGATCAGCATTGTATTAAGAGTATTGAGATGATATTATCCATGATAAGTCTAGAACATATTTTCATTCATTCTGCTTTTTATTTTTCTGCCTGGATTTTTATTTTTAGTTTCAGTCCTGAAATTTTTGTTTCCATGCCAATATCTGTACATTTATTTTGTATTGCAGTTGAATAAGAAAGATCTCTGCTGCGGATGAGCTATTCCACATAGTCATCAAATTCATACCTTCCATGCATAAGTTTTTTTTAGGTGATTTGGCATCTAGATTTTTGTTGAGTCTTTTCTGCACCTAGATGGAAATTTACATCATTTCAGTCAGGTTTGGATTCAGCTGTTCTTTGCACAGACAGAAACCTCCCAAGCCATGGTCAGGAATACACAAACTTTGCAAAACAGTCCTAATGAAGAGGAGCAAAGAGATAGAGAGACCAGATTCCCATTTTGACAAATCCACACCTATTGAAATGTATTTTCAATTTGCATCTTAGCCCCTTGACAACTTTTCATTCAGCCTTTCTGAAAATATTTTCTTATTCATCCCAGGTTATCCTATTTTACTTCTTACAAAAGGATGTTACATCAACTGTTTCTCATTCTCCCTTTTACAAGGAAAAACAAGTTGAGTAAAGTCAGCACAGCCACTTCTAGCCTGTTCTTTCTTTTCTTATTCCATAGATATGTGCAAACCTGAATGAGAGTTTGACTTCTAAGACTGATAATTTTTCTTGCCCTCTTATATGAGGACCTGAAGAGCATACTGTTATTGATACGTGCTTGTCTGCTGAGAGCTGGTCTCTAGTTCTTTCAACATCCAATTTCTTTCAGCTTATGAATACTGTATTTAAGTTGTTCCTCTTCAGCCTTACTTATTTTAACAGCTGTCTCTTTTCCTTTCTTCTCTTCTGTGAAAAAAAAAAAAATGCAGTTCTACCTTTAATATTTTGTGTTTTTAAATACCTATTTCCATTTTTCTTCATAAATTAGTCATAGTGTTCTCTATGCAAGTACTGAGCTGTATAGGTTTCCCAAAAGATTAGGGAAACTGGATTAAGTAGTATTCTTACTATCTTTAAAGTTTAGAGGTTTTTGGTGGTTTTCTTTTTTTTTTTTTTTTCTCTTTGTGTGTGTGTGTGTGTGTGTGTGTGTATGTGTCACTATCTATAAAGCCTTTCAAATTCTACTCCATCTTCCATCCTATGATTTCTTTTGGTCTTCCTAATGCACCATGACATCTCTCAAAGTGCAGTGAGATTACTGAAAGATTTCTTTGCATGAATATACCCTTTTATAGTTTGCTAACACAAAATTTTTAGAGAATCGCTTCTGTTAGTGCTTATGACTTTCATGGCAGCAGCGAGATGTGATCTTTTTATGTATCTTCAGTCAAGGTGAACTGTCATCTATTGGTTTAATGACAGAGGTAGTAATTCCCTTCCTTAGAGAGATTTTCAGTTTCTAGTGCCATTGTCTCAATCTATTTCTTAGACTTTAGTATTAATATATCAGCACTGTCCATACCACTGTAGTTATTTCAGCAGTAATTGTGGTGTTTTAGTGAGCAGTAGTCAACATTTTTCAGAATTACTTCAAAGAATATGTTAATTAATACAACGTAAAATGATACATTATCTTTTGTGTGTTCTTAAGAATAAGGAGACGTAAATGTCAGTTAAATGATCTGCTGAAATAATATGATGAGCTTTTCAGTTCAGTCTACTTAAGCCTATATAAGCAGCAACAATTTCTCATATTACTGAAGTCATTTTTATAGAATTATCTTAGTGTGAAAAATGAAAAGTGTGTCAGAACATTCTAAACAAATAGGTCACTTCTATCCTCATTGAAGTAAGCAACAAGACAGTCTTGGCAGGGGCACTCTTCCTATATATAAGGTTCAGCAAACAGAGGAAGTGGGAATGTTTCCATAATTCAGCAGATAAGACTGGATAACAAGTACATCAGAAAGAGTATGTTTGATATGCTTTGTGAAGAAAAATGTGTGTTTAATTCTTTCTAAGTATTTCTGAGTTAGTAATGAGATCTACTGTCAAACTGATTTTTATTTATCTTTCTACACGTTGTTGATTATTCTAAACCCACAAATAGGATTTTCAGCCAGAGCTAACTTGGAAGTTGCTAACAGTGTAATACACAAATAACACTTTTTTTACTGTACTTGGCTATGCAGTTCTTTTAACTCTCAAATCATCCTAAAGATACACAAAATATACTTAGTGTGTATTCTTTCTAGACAATTAAAGCCTAAAAAAAAAAAAAAAAAGTATATTTATTTATTCCTGGGAGAAGATCCTTTGAAATTCTACTTCTTTTCTTGTTGCTTTCACATTTTACACTTATGCACTAAAACGGCAAACTTTTTATTTTGTAATTTGAAAATCTGTTATTCTTGCACGGAGTACAAATTATATTTTTTTTCTTCCTTCAGCATCAACACAAAGTTTTTTATATTTACTGTGCATGAAGTAAATCATTGGTATCTCCAGTCCATGGATAATCAAACCCTTTTGTGCTTCCAACTTTTACCATGAAGCTAGGTTGTAAGCCAGTTACCTTCTGTGAATCAGGACCACTCGTGTGAATTAACCACTTATCAGCATAAATACAGTGGTCTATTTCTGCCAAAGGAAATAAATGAGGACAAAAATATGAAAATAGAGTTCAAAATTAGAAATGAAAAGCTATTTGTCCTATATAGAAGAATATAGCCACTGTCCTAGATCAGGAGAGGTCAGTTGCTGTCTTTATCTTTAGAATAAGTTATTTTTTCCTTTTTAGTTTTATACAATAATTCATTTTATTCCCAGGAGTGCTGGTTAATTTATCAAGATAATTCCATGTTTAGCAGTTACAGGGCTTTTCTAGTCACTAGCTCAGTGGTGTTGTGGGTTGTTGTATTTAAAATAAGAAGCTACTATTTCTTGTCACAAAAATTATCTTTTTCCTTCCTGTCGTTTGACAGAACACTTTGTTACAAGATCATTTTGTGCATTATATGAGTCACTTACTATTATTCTCACTTTTTATGGAATTGAATTTGCCTATTTTCTTTACTGGCGCGAAGTTTATTGTTTTGGATTCCTGCTCAAAGAGCAAGGGGAATGCTAGTGGCATAACTGGAGGGAATGTTTTTTGTGTTTTATTATCTTTTTCCACTTATCTTTGTGGGATTTTTGAAGGACAGAAGATTTTTTTTTTCCCAGCAGGACATGCTGCTTCATTTATTTCCTTCCCTAGCAGACGAAATCTCACACTTCTGGCACTTTGACACATCACTGACTGCTAGAGAACATGGAGCCACTGTTTACTGCTGGTTCTTGAGTCTTAAACAGCCCTAAACAGCTTTTATTATACCATTAATTGCACTTAATGCAGCTGCATTTCTAGTACGCTTGGCTAAGCTCTGAAAATTAAGTAGAGGGTACTTTGTTATAAAATTCGCTGTAATGAGCTCTGGTGGGACAGGGTCTGTTAAGTTTGAAATTACCTCAGGCCATTTCCAAAGGACTTCTTAAAATATTTCACAGCTATATAAAGTTTGCAACTAGATAAATAGTCAAAGATATGGTTGAGAAGGAAAAAAAAGCACAGCCCCACAATGTGAACTGGATGAAATATGAACATTTTTAATAGCAAAATGTTACATTTATTTTAAACATGTATCATCTTAAGTAATTTGTTAAACTGAAAGTTTTCAAGCTAGCAGCGTGTAAATTTTAGGTGTTTGGTTGACACAGTGGCTTTTATGCATACTCTTTTTGCTTTTGGTTTCTTAATCCAGACCATGCATTCATGAAATTGGAATAAATTTAGGACTCCCAATGGGTTTACATAAATTGGTTCAAGAAGAGGTCACACCTCTCTGTACAAAAACCTTATAAGAACTGCTGCAACTATTAGCCAATTAGCTTAATGTTACAACTAACAGCCTGTATTGAGTACTGATCTCTGGTATCTGCCTAAATAAATGACTAATACGGCTTCAATTCCCTCAGTGTTCTTCAGCTATATGACCACTGTAATGCTTTGTGGCTAATAAAATTTCAGATTGACTAATTTATTGGATAGCTTTACCAAAACATCCAAGTAATTCTTTATATACTCATTAGAAACAGGCCCAAAATGAATTCTGTTGGGACTAAGTGGAAAAGTCTCCCTCGGATCAGCATCACTGAGCTTTAGATATGTTGGCACAAATCAGGTGGAGGATCTTCTGTGGTTTTAGTGCAGCAATTTATCTACATTTTGTAGTTAAACTTTAAGCATGAGGTAATTAGAGGCCCCCAAGCTTGAAATTCGTGCACCTTTTTTTTCCCTTCAATACACTCTATACAAGCTTGCCAAGCTACCTATTTGAGTTGTATGAGTTGCATGTGGAAGCTCTGCACAAAACTTCCAGATAGAAGATAGCTTAAAATCTTAAAACTGCTTTCAATTTTTTTTTTGTGACTTTGAATTTACAAATGGGTAGGAAGTCTGCTGTTACCAGGGGTCAGTCAGCAGCCTACTGTGTCATGCAGAAATATTCACTAGTCAACAGTCAGATACACTGCAGCCATTAACTACTGCACCTGTTGTCCAGATGGGCTAACAATAAACATGACACAGTCAATCATGCTTGCAGAATAGGGTGGACAGAAGGCTTTGGGGGATGTTTCTAGGGTCTTCCTCTGTTTATCTAAACCTTTACTTCTGTACTATTATGTAGCTGAGAGTATCAGGGTTAGTGCATTTCAATCTTGGAATCACTCTGACAGGTTATACCAGGGGGCACTGTGCAGTTTTTTGTTTGCGTTTTAAACTCAAATGGCAGCTGTCTATTGACTAAGAGAGCTATTATTTGACAAAGGAAGGAGCAATAAATCTCAGCATGTTGAAAAACATTAAATACCATCAAAATTGCTCTAACCTTAAATGCAAATAAAGCTGGTTCTCTCTGCTAAACGTCATCTATAACAGGATATTCTTAAAGCCATGGATCAGTTAGTTTAGATAATTTTGTGTTATGACAAATTAATGAACATACAATTATGTACACTACTGCAATATTAAACACAGAATCAAAATTCAACTTTATTAATTTAGTCCTTTATAAAAGAGCTATGGATCTAAAGTACTTCAAAAGTCACAAAACATCACATCCCATTTCTCTCCTAGAAACATCCCTTATTGGATGAATAGAAGAAGGGTGGAGATTTTACTTGAACTTGAATAGGCATCTATCCTAGTTTAAAGTATGCTACTTTTCTTTTTAGTTTTAATATTTAAAATGAAGCTCTGAAGTTTTGTTGTTGTTGCTGTTGTTGTTGTTTTATCAAGGCATGACTTATTGGTGGCATTGCTAAAGATTCGTTTCACAGCTTTAGAAGATAGTTACCTTTTATCCACTTTTTGGATGCAAGTGACTTGAAAAGATTCTACTATGTTAAGTTTCAGTGTCCTGTCAGCCAGCAAACAAGTCTGTCAAACTCAAACCTAAACAGTTTTATTTAAATAAAAAGAACAAACTTCAGAAGCCATTAATAAATTTGTTTAGATATTTCCAGAAAATACTAAAAAAAACTTCAATGCCAAACATGGTAGTTTTCAGTAAGTTTAATATTGATGTAGATTGAGAGTGTTGTGTAGCAGATAGCGTAAAATAAGCTAGGAAGTGAGAAAACAGCCTCAAACTGTATAGTCAACAGATGCAGAAGTTGAGCTAATCAGGAAGTGCCCAGTGTACAGTGTCTTCCCTGTTGATATTACCTGTGAGAGCATCCAAATGAAGCATGTTGCCTCTGCAGTCTAACCTGAATCATTGAATGGCTTGGGTTGGAAGGGACCTTAAAACATCGTCTAGTTCCAACCCCCCTGCTGCAGGCATGGTTGCCAACCACTAAATCAGGCACTAGATGAGGCTGCCGAGGGCCCCATCCAGCCTGGCCTTGAACTACTCCAAGGAAACAGTATCCACAACTTTTCTGAGCAGCCTGTTACAGCACTTCACCATCTTCTCAGTTAAAAATTTCTCCTGACATCTGATCTCAAAACCCCACTCTTTCAGTTTAAAGCCATTCCCCTTTGTCATGTCACTATCTACCTATGTAAAAATTTGTTTTTCCTTTCTGCTTAAAAGCTTTCTTTAAGCATTGGAAGGCTGCAGTGAGCTCCCCCCAGAACATTCCCTTCTCCAGGCTAAACAAGCCCAGCTCCCTCAGCCTGTCTTCATAGGAGAGGTGCTTTAGCCCTCTGATCATCTTTGTGTCCCTCCTCTGGACGTGCTCCAACAGCTCTGTATCTTTCCTGAGCTGGGGGCCCCAGATCAAGACACAGTACTCCAGATGGGGCCTCATGAGGGCAGAGAAGGGAGGGACAATCACCTCCCTTGCCCTGCTGGCCATCTCTCTTCTGATGCAGCCCAGTATGCCGTTGGCCTTCTGGGCTGGAAGTGCACACTGCTGGCTTACATTAAGCCTCACATGTACCAGGACTCCAGAGTCCTTCTCTGCAGAGCTGCTCTCAATAAGTTCTTCTCCCAGTCTGTATACATGTTTGGCATTTCCCCAACCCAAGTGGAACAACTTCCACTTGGCCTTGTTGAACCTCATTAGTTTCATGTGGGCCCATTTTTCAAGCCTGTCCAGGTCCCTCTGGATGGCATCCCTTCCTTCTCCTGTATCAGCTGCACCACTCAGCTTGGTGTCCTCTGCAAACTTGCTGAGGGTGCACTCAAGCACCACTCAAGCACTAATGAAGTCATACTCTAATGCTACCTCTCATTATTTGTGAGGTTCCAGAGGAAGAAATAAGAATGAGTACTTTGGTGGATGACATGACATTTCATTGACCATCTAGCCTTATGACTGGTTTGTGGGTTTGATATCAAGCTTTCTTAAAAGGTGGAGCTTATAAGGGAACCCTTATAAGCCTTATAACCCTTATAATCCTTCTGTTGCCCTTTTGCCACAGAGAGATGGGGATGTTTAGAGTTCTTGCTGCTACAGTGTCATAAAGATAATTTTCTAGTTAATAAGTTCTGATACGTATTCACCAGAGGACAAAAATACTTACACTGACTTCAAACAGTAAATATTGTCTGGACAATATAATATAGTAGTGAAAATCAGAAATCGTTGTGAGAAATTTTCATCTTTAATTGCAATCCATTCTCTGTATCTGCAATAAGGATTCAAAGAAGATGCATTTAAAAGCTAGTGCTGTGACAGCATTGTCTTCTGACAGTTATTTGTTCCTCTCTGATGATGAATGGAGTAGTGTAACCAGCACTGTCTGAGGGTGAGGTTAAATATCTATATAACCCATTGCAGATAATTTTTATTTATTTTTTTTAAGTCATTGACCTGAAAATGAGGGTAGATCACAACCCTTTGGGGCTTCAATATCAATAACAAAATTAGGGAAGAGGCTACCTCCCCTTTGATGATGAGTCCTTTAAATTTTGGTGGAGTGAATAGTAGGTTCTCTGCTGTGTGATTTTAGTGAAACCTATGATGGTTTTGAAATTCCCTGCAGGACAAGGCTTTTTGGAATAACACCCAAGGGTTTGCTGAGCAGGGGGATGTATGTGTGTGTGTACATGTACATGGTTAGCAAGTGAAATTCAGCAACTTCAGTATTTTCATTCCCAGCTCTCGTTTTCTGGAGCTTCACATGCCTGAGAAAGTGATCCATTTCACCTCACACAACACAGCTGTAGGTCTTGTGATCATAATGAACTTTTCTCCTTAAGGAACTTGTGTGGGTTTGAAAGTGCCAATTCAAATAGCTAGTGTCAAATAGGAAAATTAAGGGGAGAGAGAAGGAATGTTAGAAGAGATGAGTTACAACAAGGTAAAAGAAAAAAAATATGGGATAGAAATAGAGTATACTTAGTCCTTTCCAGGATTTTTTTGTGCAGTGGGCTTTCCCTCATTATCTCTTAACAAATTAATTAATTAAGAATTGATTAACAATTCTTTTTAGACAGAACAAGTTTACACAGAAATACAAACTAGCTCAGGGACTGTAAGCAGCTCTGCTGTGTTAACACAGTGAAGAAAAAGTTATTTTATCTTGCTTCTTGGGAAAGTTTTATATCCTGTGTTAGCACAGCTAGGCCATTAGCAGTGGCCACATTAACCTTTTTTCAGCTAGTTCACATTTCCCATATTGTGACTATACAGGCATACACTTAGCCCAGTTCAAGGTATTATATGTCATGGTTCAAAAATATGTTTCAACCTCTCAGACCAATGAATTACCAACACAGATGTATTTGTGCAGATCAGATCCATTGAGTCCCTGTTGCCTTGTTAGCTACTGTGTCAGCAGTAGTCACATGGCTATCTGAAAAGTCAGCAAACCAATAAGCTTAAAATATGATCTCAGTGGAGCCAGAGGATTCCCTTTACAAGCAGGGGTGAGATACAAGGCCCAGTGCAAGCAACATCCTGAGTGAACCATGAGTATCTCCACTGCAGAGTATGCCTCTTCTTTACTGCATACCGTTCTTGGAAGAGTTGTGAACAAGACAGAGCTGCAAAATTCTAGGGTATTCCTAGTTCTTCCCTTCATTCTTCAATTTTCTGTCTTTATTATAAGTGCTTTTTCATTTTTAATCTATTCTTCCTGCTATCCATTATTTCTCTTATCTGTAAAGAATTTTTTTTTTTTTTCTGAAGTCATCACTTGCAAAAATAGGCCTTTATTTTCAGAAGACATGTTTACAAGGGTGGATAGTGATAGGACAAGGGAGAATGGTTTTAAACTAAGACAGGGGAGGTTTAGGTTAGATATTAGGAGGAATTTTTTTACACAGACGGTGGTGACACACTGGAACAGGTTGCCCCAAGGAGGCTGTAGATGCCCCATCCTTGGAGGCATTCAAGGCCAGTCTGGATGCGTGTCGACGGTTTAAGGGCTGGTTCGGCCCGGTTCTGTGACTAGCGGGGCAGAGGGATTTCGCAAAATCTGCGCCTCTGGAAAAGGGAAGCAGGGGACCCCAAAATAATTAAAAACAGTGGCAACGATCTGAGGAGAAACAAACTAATTTACTAAATATATTATCGGAATGCAAGATAACACACTATAATACAATACAATTAGAATTGAAACTACTAAATCAAATATAATGAGAGAGAGAGATTGTCCGAAAGCTGGATAGGCCTCACCATAACGCTGAGGTGAGATGCGTAGTCCAGTTGAGCAGCAGGGAGAGAGACTGACGAAGAAGAGCTGGTCAGATGACCTACCAAGGCCTTATATCTGTTCCCCCTGAGCAGAAATGATAACAACACAGCGAACAGGCTTCTGGGAAACGTAGTTCTTCTTCTCTTTGGGGACAGGTACCTGGAACACTTTAACTCCCACTACATGATGTTATGATGTGGAATACCGATAACCAAAAATCATAAAACCATGACAATGTGGCTCTGGGCAGCTTGGTCTAGTGGTTGGCGACCCTTCACATAGCAGGGGGGTTGAAACTAGATGATCATTATGGTCCTTTTCAACCGAGGCCAGTCTGTGATTCTGTGATTCTATGACATCTATCCATGTATGTGCTATCAATCACAGCACTGTCTTTTCCTCTTCCAGCAATGAAGATGTGTCTTTATTCCTCAGCTTCTTTCTCTCTGTTGTGGCTTAACCTGGCAGATAGCTGAGCGCCACACAGTTGTTTGCTCACTTTCTCACCTCCCAGTGGGATGGGGGAGAAAATCAGAAAAAACACAAAGAAGTAGTCGTGAGTTGGGATAAAAACTATTTACTAAGACAGGAAAAGGAAGATTTAAAAAGTATCATAGTTTTGTGAGTATGTGTGTATATATATACACATACAAAACAAGTAATGCGCATTGCTCACCACCCTCTGATTGATGCCCAGCCAGTCCCTGAGCAGCAGCTGCCTGCCTGGCCAACTCCCTGCTGTTTTCAATATTTTTTTTTTCACACAATATCATATGGTATGGAATATCCCTTTGGCCAGTAAAGGTCAGCTGACCTGTCCTCTCCCAACTCCTAGTGCTCCCTCTCAATGACAGGATTACAGGACAGTATGAGAAGCTGAGAAACTGAAACATCCTTATATCTGTACAGCACTACTCAGCAACAACTAAAAAATCACTGTTATCCACATTGTTTTTCTCCTATATCCTGCCAGACACTATGAAGAAAAAATCATTTCTATCCCAGCTGAAACCAGGGTGCTTTCCTTTAGAATAAGGAGTCATTATTATGTAAGAATATCTCTCAGAGAATTTTGAAAAGACTATTTTGAGAAAAACTTTTGTAAAAGTTGAGATTTAGGCTCTGTAATTAATTTTTGTCTTAGCAGTTCTAGTGAATTCTCTACTTTATTTGTGCAGAGGGCTAGAATTCACCTTGGAACAATACTGTACTTGTAAGGCGAAGCATTTATGTTGAAAGACTTCTGTCAGTATTCATAGAAAATAACTTGGCCTCTGACAACGTTGTTGACTGCAAATGCATTTCTTTGTTGTTGTAAATTTCTCAGATTTTCAGGTATTATTAACAAGATTTTGTTGGATGTACAGCAGACAATTTAAAATCATCCAAAAGACCCGTAAGCTAGTACAATCATAATGAAAAATGTCAGAATACAAACCCTCTTCCAAGGGTTTAGTAAAAGAAATAAGAAAAATAGATAAACTGTCAAGTATTACTCATTAGGTTTTTTTTTTTTACAGAATGCTTAAAGATTTTTTCTATTTAAATTAATTAAATTAATGAACTTCGGTTGCAAATTATATAGTTGTAAAAGTCTAGCTCTTCAGCTGAACTGAGGCAGCACAAGAAATAATATGTTTAAATATTAAAAGGAGATGTTGCAACAAAATTTGAACAGAATTTCAAAAATGATTTCAGTAAAAACTCACACTGCTGAACTGCTCCGTCAAGCAAATTATGTTGCTTTTTTTTTTTTTTTTTTTAAAAAAAGCAAATGCGTATATGTATTACCTTGGATTTAGTGGATGTATAATAAAATAGAATTGTTGAGAAACTATCTAAAGGCTAAAGGCATTATCACTATAACTGTACAGTTCAAGGAAAAAAAAGATATATTTATCAGTGCTCACAAAAAGTGAGAAAGATTTAAAGGCTTGGAGTGTTATACTGCAAAATGAAACTATGCCCCTAAATGAGGTAACCATCTGTGTCCATGTCTGATTCAAATATTGTGTGAGGAATAAATTTTGATGCTTATAACTTCATTTGCTAAAGAATACCAAAATATCTGGCTAGAATAAGTCACTAAACTTTGATGCGTAAGATGTTCACAATACATTTTGTATCATGGCTGCCATGCATGTCTTACAGCCTGAGAGACTTTTTTGCAGGTAACAAGTGTGAATCCTAGCTGTGAGATAATCAAATAAATGGAATATTTTCCCCTCACTGAAGGAAAGAATCTTGAGCTAAATTAAATCCTGATGCTAATGAATGCAGCTCTGCTGAAGTGAATGTTGTGCCTATACGCAACATTCTCTCTGGCTGTAGAGAATTTCCTTCCTGTTTACATCACTAAGCTCTTATTACCATAACTATTTTGGCTGCCTTCTATACTCACTCTTCTGTACTCTTCCCTGGTAGGCACTCTCCAAAGGCAAAGGAAACTGGTCTTTCCTCACATGAATATTTTAAAAGATCCTAATGCCCATAAAAAAGGAAACACCAGTCTTTTGTTGGAGCCAATAATAACAGCACAAAATGTTAACTTCCTATCTCTGTTATTTTCAAGATCATTCATGCATCAACTGTATGGGTTTTTTTAACCTCAGCAAAGATTTAAAGACCATATCACTATTTCTAATAAAGATTTAACTATACTTCTCACTGGGATCTGCAAGAGATTGTTTTCTTAAAAACTGCTGAAAGAGACTCTTAGAAATGGTAGCACACCTTTTTCATTTTAAATTAAGAACCCTATCCAAAGTGATGGAAAGTCTTTCCCTATACTCTACAGGGCCTTTGGGACTTGGATTGACCCAAATTCTTTTATATGAAACAGTGCTTTAAAAAGAATCAGTTCTATTTTCCAGTTGTAAGGACTTAAACAGTATTCTGATGTGTAAGACTGCTTCTCTTGAAGACCACTTAATTAGAACTGGGAGATCTTCAGTGTAGCTTATGTTTGTTCATTTTTCAGTCCTCAGCAATTCTGAAATACTATACTAGTACTTATAACACCTCTTTGTGAAAAATTCTATTTTTTCCTTGTGAGAAATTAATAACCATTTGCAATTATTTTCAAGCATTTTTTAATTATACTACAGCTGGATTTAGCAATCTTACATTCTTTAGTTATTTTTTGAAATCACCAAATTTTCCATGGAGACTGCATTTTCTTGCAGTGTTGTACAAACAGAGAGAAGCAGCAGCTGGAAGACATGGAAAAATAACTGACTAGTGACACAGTCGGTTCTTACCAAAATCCTCAGTTAATTACACAACTGATACAGACTTCTTCCCTGAAAACGGAGATTGATTGAAGTTTTACTTCAATCTTACCCAGTTTCATTTATTACTAGGTTTCACTTACCCAATTTCACTTATTTTATAAATCTTCATTATATCTTTTTGTGACTGAATCATGAAAATAAAAAAGGCACACAGCATAAAGCAAATCCACCACCTACATGTGCTAGTACAACATGAAAAAGTAATAAAGCCCTACATACCACCTCAGAATCAGAAACAACTCTGAATAGTTATGCACTTTGATTCTTTTCAGTGTATCACCTACTTCAGTAGAACGATGGTGCATTAGTCAGTTACTGGGTAATCTCATAGCTGGATTTTGCATGCCAGTGTTGAAGGTGACTCCTATATCTGCCAATAGCAGTGTTAATTTTTGGTTTTCATATAAAATAAGGAGATCTATTGTTTTCCAATCACTTCTTCTCTGCAAAGCTTCCTTTTACTTACACTGTGATAGTATGACAGAAAAAAGCAAACATACTAGAAGTGCAGATGTCCAAAAAAATAGAACTACTTGCATTAGTTTCAGGCTATATCAAATACAAAATTTGTCTTTTTTCGCTGTTTTGTACTGAATGTTACACGCATTACAGTTCAGTAACATCTAAAGCTGTTGGTTCAATCTGGTATCAGAAGAGGTTATACATAGGAAAATTCAGGGGACAGTTGTAGCCATCTAGCAAATGGTTGGCTTCTTCTGCAGACAGATGTGAAATGCTTAGCCTTAGCATTACACTTTGCAGTGACAGCCCTGGTAACATGTTATGTCTTACAATTAAGTATTTAAATCTTCAAGTACTGTGGATATATCAATAAACGTCTGCATCTGTTACTCCACTGATAATAATGAGAAGCTAATGGAAAGAATACTTGTTGTAAAGCCTCTTGTTATTTGTTTTCCTTATTCCATTATTTTGTTGTTGTTGTTACCGTGTTTTTGTCTGTCAGAGTTGCATGTTTCCAGTTAGTAATGAAAAAAGTTACCTTTGTCCATAAAATGATGCAGGAAGTCCAACATAATGGAAAGGAAAGAAATGAAGAAAAAGAGCAGGCAAGAAAGCAGACCTCTGTACAGGAAGGTAATAGTCAGGGGAAGCTGGATATGTTTTAGTGTTAGTAAAAAACAAAGATGATGGGAATCACAGCTTGCACATTTGTAACACACCACTGTCTAAGGCATAAAAAGGCAATTGTATTGGCTCTGAGGAGGAACAGCTTGCCTGTTTTGCTCACAGAAGATTCTGAAATAACACTGCCAAGATTTAAGACAACAAAAATAGGGTAAGCATAACAAAGAAAGATTTCTTGTTCTTGACTCTCAGAGATACATTATACCTTGCTTCATGTAGATTGAACAGCTTTTGGTCCTCTTGATATACTAGTGGCATATGAAAGCCCTGTGGATGGAAGGAGTGTTAGATTGGAAGTAATAAGGTTGTGCCTGACTTACCTCCACATTTGTAGCAGATGTTACAAATGTCATAACATGAACCTTTGGGATCAGGCTGGAAAAAAAAAAAAAGGAAGACAACAGATGTAGGCCTCTTAGTTTTACCAGCAAGTATAGTCTGACGCTATATAACACTGTTCTGACTTGATGTTAATACCCTGTCCTTCTCCTGAGAACAGAATCAGTGACACTAACCATTTCTGTAGCACCGAAGCTGGAAAGGGGTGACAGCAGTTTTCTTGCCAGAGGAATTTTAATACTAGTTTAGAAATAAGACAATAGAACTATCACCCCAATATAAGTGTCACCTTGTTGTATCTGGAGAAGTAACCCATACACATTACTCATTTTGGACATAACTGGTAATTTTAAGAAATTTCAATGTACTGTCATAATGTTTATCCTTTTTTTCCATTGGTCAAGCTAAGTCTCACTCACGGTGTGGACTTCTATCTGAACCACTACTATATTTCTAAGTTTTTAACCCCTCAACTTACACCTCTCCCTTGCCTTGCACATCTTGTCCTTAAATATTTTGCAGACTTTTTCTCCTCTCCTCTCAAAGAAATTAGATTTCCTGGGAGTATCTTCTTGCTTAAATTATTGAAACAAATTTCTTTAAACCTACAGTAACACATAAAACATCCTTTTCTTGTAGCTATGTTCTGCAGCACTTTCTCAACTATTTCATCAAAATATTCTACTATTTTCAAAACATTTTTTATACTTCTCACATTGCCCGTTATTTGTGACTAAGTGTACCACTTTTCTCTCTTCTTTAAAACTGTAATATTGCAATTGGACCTGATGATCTTTGTTGATCCCTTCTAACTAAACGTTTCTGTTCTCTTATTCTGCCCAAAGAAGAACAATGAAGCTGGTGATGGGTTTGGAGCATAAATTTTATGAGAGGAGTGACTGAGGGAACTGGGATTGTTCAGTCTGGAGAAGAGGAGACTCAGAGGTGACCTTTTCACTCTCTACAACCATCTCATAGGTGGTTGTAGAGGGGTGGGTGTTGGCCTCTTTTCCCAGGTAACTAGCGATAGGACAGGAGGTAATGGCCTTAAGTTGCACCAGGGAAGTCCAAATTGGATATCAGAAAAAATTTCTTCTCAGGAAGAGCGGTAATGCATTGGAACAGGCTTCCCAGGGAAGTGGTGTCACCATCCCTGAGGGTTTTCAAGAAAAAGGTAGATTTGGCACTGAGGAACATGGTTTAATGGGCATGGTGGTAATGGACTGGACTAGATGATTTCAGTGGTCTTTTCCAACCTTAATGACTATATGATTCCAATGACCTAGGGATGAAGGATAGGTGGAGTTACCTCCTTCATGTTGTATCTACTTGTGGCAGTGCTCTGTAATTGTACAGTCTGTTATAGGATCACAATTTGTATACTGTCATTCTGTACAATTTTTTCCTAGATTTTTGGGAGCAAAAGTCAGTGTTGTAAATAATTGTAAAACAACTAGTATAAAATGAATTTGATGCTGGGAGGTGGCTCTAATTCAATTGTTAGAGATGGGTGTCACTCCCCTCGATGCGAAGGTGTGCTTTGCTGCCTTACAGATGAGTTAATGGCTAGAGTGAGTATTAATAGCTACTCTATTGTTTTATGGATTGGTTAGTTAGTTATTTTGCTTCTCCTTCTATTGATGGTAATAGAAATTATGTGATCTTTATTCTGTTGTCCTCTATGTAGTAGAAGATGCATGTAGTCATTCTTTCTGTTTCTCAGGAGTTTTGTCCACTGTTCCCGTATTTCCTAGGAGAAGAAAATTAATGCAAGAGCACCAGCCCTTGTATTTTTTTCCCCTCTGCTTCAATTTAAAGCAGTGGTGATTCTCTCTGCCACATCACTCCCTCAGGTGCTGCCATTCTTGAACTGGAGGCTTAGCCTTCTCCCTGAAGAATTTCATTGTCAAGGAGAAGAGAGGGGGTTCTCCCATGAAGAATTTTAATCACCCTGTCTGTAGCCCTTTTGAAGGAGGCACAATAGTTCCTATAGTAACTACTACAGTGTGAGAAAAGGCCAGTGCTCCCTCCCCCAGCCACAGATGGAGAACTCTCTTTCCTTAGATGACTGGAAATTCTTGCACAGCAAAGCCTCATACTTAACAGCAAAAAAAATAAAATAAAATCTCTGGAATAAACTCTTAAAATGTACAAATTACTACTGATTAAGAAACAATGCTATTTGAGTTATCAAATAGAGAACATAAAAATCTTGAATATACTTATTTTTAAGGTGTGTTTAACTTTCAATCTTGGAGTTTTTAATTCTAAGTTCAGAAAAGAGAGAGACGTTTGGGACCAGAGATATCTCATCCTTCACACCCCACTCCCAAAAGAACAAATCTTGTGGGAAGAAGCAGACCTACAAAATAGGTAAAAATTATTAGAGAAAGAACATGTGCATAAAATAGATGAAAACTTGCAGTGAAAGCCATTTCTCTACTTACTTTTTTTCCATTCACTCAGTATCTTTCTGGGGGAAAGGGCACACTATTCTTGGAAATGCATCTTCAAATCTTTTGATTCCAGTACAATGAACAAGTGATACAGTGCTTTCTACATTTTTGGCATATTAATTTGATCAGTTTTATGTTATAGAAAATAAAATAAGCTACCATAAAAGCTGTTGTGTTTTTTTTTTTTAAATTTAAAATATTAACTTGAATTTGAAAAGCAAATTTTGCTAAAAAAAAATCTTAATTCCTAGAGTTTTTGATGGAACAACATAGATAAACTACTTGAAATAAATAACATACCTTTAATTGTGTTAGGTATCATTTTCTTAAATTAACCACACTTACTTATTCAATGGAAAGCTTTGGCTTACTTTCTCAGCTAAGGATTCTTGAGTAATGAATACATGCTGTATACCAGTGACCAGAAGATGGACATTTAGAATAACAGATATTCGCGTACACACACACACACAAAAAAAAAATAAAATTGAAATGCCAATGTTAGCTTTGTAAGTTGATTATCATATTTTGAATTATGCATCTTACACGTAGTCCTTTGTGACAGATTTGTTCAGGTACTTTATTGCTGTGATACTTAGTTGGTAATGGCATAGCATTAATGATTCCCTTAGCTTTACTAAACCAAGATAAAATACTTTTCCACATATGTTAGAAATCCATCTGAAATTTATTTCTTCTTCCCATCTGTGAGGGTGGATGTTACAAGAGACCTAAATTTTGGATCCCATGATGGCTTACTATGAGGTAGACTGGTGACATCATTTACTTTCTTTTGAATACTTTTTCCAACTCAGAGGGCACAAACTCTCTGCTTACATCATGATGATTGCCTGTGACTGACCTCAGTTTTTATCAGGATCTAAATATGTATCATCTATACCTTATGCCTCAAACATACGTGTCAGGCATGGGAGTTGATTCTTGACAGAAATTTCTTTCAAAGCTTAAAATCAGTCATAAATAGGATAGCCAAGAACAGTCAATGGAAAAGATATCCATAACAGTGTGTTAAATAAAAGAATTAAAAGCAATGAACTGCTTCTGTGGATTTCAGCGTACATAAATAGTAGCCTTTCCGCATGAGCCTAATGTTGGTTGCATATTCTCCTTCCCTCACAGCGCATCTTCTGTTGTTCAGTGTCACCCTCTGTCATTGTCCCTTTCTCTTTTAAAACGCTGTTTTTAAGTATTTCCAAGTTATTTGTTATGTCTTGCTTGAAAGTCCAAAGGTTTAAGATGGCATCTTACCTCTTTCTGTGGAACTAGCCAGATTATCACGTTCACATGCACTGTTCTTTCATGAGCAATTTGTTGTTTCTTGAAACAGCAAAAGATAAATCTACTTTACAACAAGGCAAATGTATTCCAAAGTGTATTGAAATTTCTCTACTTCAGAAAAAAAATGAATTCTGTAAAAGAACACACAAAATTATATCCACACTCACACTATGCATTGCTTTGCACCTACAGTTATCTACATTGGTTCAGACGACTCTTTATCAATGACATTAATGATGTCAATGAATTGAGTGCACCCTCAGCAAGTTTGCTGATGACACCAAGCTGAGTGGTGCGGTTGACACAATGGAAGGAAGGGATGCCATTCAGAGGGACCTCAACAGATTTGAAAGGTGGGCCTGGGTGAATCTAATGAGGTTCAACACAGCAAAGTGCAAGGTTTTGCAATTGGGCCGGAGAAATCCCAGGCATATATACAGACTGGGAGGAGCAATCCTTGAGAGTAGACCTGCAGAGAATGACCTTTGGGTCCTGGTGGGTGAAAAATTGACCATGAGCCAGCAGTGTGCTCTTGCAGCTCAGAAAGCAAATGGTATCCTGGGCTCCATCAGAAGAGGGGTGGCCAGCAGGGACAAGGAGCTATTTCTCCCTCTCTACTCTGCCCTCCTGAGGCCCCATCTGGAGTACTGCATCCAGGTCTGGGGCCTCCAATCAGGAAAGACAGGGAGCTGTTGGAGAAGGTCCAGAAGAGGGCCACAAAGATGATCAAAGGGCTGGAGCACCTTCCCTACAAAGACAGGCTGAGGGAGCTGGGCTTGTTCAGCCTGGAGAAAAGAAGGCTGTGGGGTTACCCTATTGCAGCCTTCCAGTACCTAAAGGGAGCCTATAAACAGCAGGGGAGTCAACTCTTTACAAGGGTAGATACTGGCAGGACAACAGAAAATGGTTTTAAGTTGAAGGAGGGAAGATTTAGGTTGGATATCAGTTCTTTACCAAGAGAGTGGTGAGCTGCTGGAACAGGCTGCCCAGAGAGGTTGTGGATGTCCCGTCCCTAGAGGTGTTCAGGGCCAGGTTGGGTGGGGCCCTGAGCAGCCTGGTCTGGTATTAGATATGGAGGTTGGCAGCCATGCCTGCGGCAGGGGGGAGTTGGAGCTTGATGATCCTTGAGGTCCCTTCCAACCCAAGCCATTTTATGATTCTATGATTCACTAGGAGGAGGTCATAGTGGACACCAGTCTTTGTTCATTCTGTGCACCCGTGGCTTAGAAGTGAGTTTAAGAGGAAATCCTCTCACATTAGGATACATAGAAATCTTTGTTAGGCAGTCCGTGTTCTTCTTTTCCATAGCTTCCCGCTCTTCCCGCTCTTCCTAGCACAATTGCACATGCTCTTGAGATTGCATTAAGCATGCTTAGACTGCCCCAAAGACACACTGAAAGGGATATGGTTTTTCCTTCACCTCATACATAACCAGATTAATCTTTGAGGGAGAAAATTTAAAGAGGAATTAGTGAGCAGTTTGAATTTTTTTTTCTTATTAATAGCTTGTTAAAGAATAATTCTTTGCCAGCAATAGGCATGTTAGTTGTGTCAACATATGTTCCTCTGCTCCAGCACAACAAATTGCATTTTGACAACCTTATTTCTATTTTCGTGTCATTATTAGTAGTCAATACTTGACAGCAATATTGCTTCAGCCAACTTTTTGTTTAACCACAACAACTGTACATTCAAGCTATTGTCACTTAAATATGATGGAATATAGGCGGTAGAAAATATGACCACATGAAAAAGCCTGTTTTGTTCATATTACTAAAAGAAGAGAAACTTGGAAGAAGAATTGCCTGTCCAGGTCCCTCTGGATGACATCCCTTCCTTCTGTCATATCAGCTGCACCAGTCAGCTTGATGTTATCAGCAAGCTCACTGAGGGTACAGTTGATCCTACTGCCTATGTCGTTGATAAAGATGTTGAACAGCACCGATCCCAAAATAGACCCCTGAGCCACACCACTTATGACTGGCTTCTACTTGGACGCAGATCCATTGACCACAACCCTCTGGCTGTGACCATTCAACCAACTCTTTATCCACTGAATAGCCCAGCCTTCAAATCTGTTTCTCCAATTTAGAGATAAGGATGTGGTGCAAGAACATGTCAAAGGCCTTGCACAAGTCCAGGTAGACAACATCAGTTGCTCCTCCTTTGTCCACTAGTGCAATCACACCATCATAGAAGGCCATAGATGTTCTGATATAAATCCTGAATCCACTGCTTTCCAAGTTTTCTGCGAGCAGCTAAGCTGTGGCTGCTGATGGTTCCATCCAGAGGGTAAGAGTTTTAGAGATGACTGGCTGTAGCTTATATGATGGAAGCCAGTTTAGTATTTATAGTTTATTTTGAAGTTGTATAGGAAAATAAAATTGTGGCCTGTTTTTTAATCCAACCATTTCAGTCCATGTCTTCCTTTTATCTGTTGTTGTGCCAACGATCTATTCAGTACAAATAAGAGGCTTTGTGCTGTGATTGGTCTGTGAGATTGCCATATTTTTGAAACCTATCAATGCAATATGCACTTGTATACTCAAAGTGGTATTTTTTCAGATATAGATATATATCAAGAAATCTTTGAAGCTTAAATAAGTAAAAAAAATCAGGCAGTGAAGTCAAACAATGAAAGAAAATAAGTTTTTTTCCTTATTCTAGATTTATCTCAGTATTCTTGTCTCAGTCCTCAAAATGTGAAGGATGATAGTTAGGAAAATGAATGAAATACATACAGTGCGTATTTAGCATCTATTTGGTTTCCAAAAAAAAGAACTGCAGTATGGCTACCAGAAGCAGTTTTCTGCTTAATGTATTTATACTGGCTGTAAAATTAGGAACTGCCATTACAACCCCACAAAGCCTGAGTAAGTGCAAGACATGTAAATCAAGAGGTTCTATTGCTATAAAAATGTCAATGATCTGAATGGCTTGAAAGTACTGAAAGATATTGGTGTACATGTATACAAGCTACTAGGATACAGACATCAACAGAGGATTTAACTGACAAATTCTAAAGCTAAGATCCAGCCCTCTTGTGCTTTCTAGTTAACTCACTGACCTTGAAGTTTTATTTGAGCTGTAGAACTCAGAGCATCCCAAGTACAAGGAACAGACAACTTACTTGCAAATATAATTCAAAGTTAAGATACTGTTTTAATGTGTTATACAGTCCTCGTGCATTTTATTCAAGTTATTATACTCTCATGCAAAAAAAATGCAATTAACATCATAGAACTGGAAGCAATATTCTTTATGTAATGGATACACTTTAAAATGGCAGTGGATTGTAAAGGAGTGATATAGTGCAGGAAACAGAAAATGAATTGGAAGACAAATTGCAAGTGGAGATGTGTTCAGAAAATGTGTGGAAACCATAACACAGTCTAGATGGAAGAATGAAATGACCTAAAGGTCTTGAGCAGAGTTAGCTGTTCTTTCAGAGGTTGTTTTTGCTTATTGTAATGCTCCTATGGAGCCTAACAGTCCAGAACTGAGAATTTCTTTTTTGTTATCGGCTGATTATAAATGAAATTACATTAAAAATAAAAAAATAAAAAAGCCCACAGAGCTAGTTCATAACAATGGGCACACTGATAATTTTTACAATGCCATATATTTTGTTTAGTCCCATAACTAAACCTAAAGTTTCTGTTAGAAATAAGAGTTACAACACCTGTGTATGCAAACCATTGATAATATGTCTCGAGGCTTATTAAGGAGGAAAGAAGGATCATCTTTAAGTCTGTGTCCACAAAAATAAATTTTTTAAATGCCTTAGTTGCTAGAAAAATTGATGTGCTCTGATTTTTTTCATGAAACAGGCATTACAGTAAATAGCAAGCACCACTATAACTATAGAAAAGATGAGAGTGTGAAAAGAAGCAAAATTGTTTAGGATCAGAAGATTGATACAGAAAAACATAGGAGTGAATAAGTGTATACTTAAATCTAGAAAAAGAAGAATATTATGCTGATGTGTCTGGTCAGTCACTATACTGACTGAAGTTAAAAAATCACTGCAACATGTAAGTGTATTACCAACTTCAGTTGCACTGTAAAGCAGAAGTTTTGAAGAAAGCTTATTTTCATATGTTGCTACCATCAGTATCCTTGAATATGTTCTGAGAAAAGGACTTAAAAAAAAATACTGGGTCTACAGCAGTCACCATTTGTAATTATACTATTGCCTGAATCTGTTTGTGATGAAGCCACCTGTTTGCTCAGTATAAATAGCTTAGAATTTCCTGCAAGGAAATTACATGAAGCATCAGTAAGGAAAGATATTACATTTTTAGGTCAATATGACTATCGTTACTTGGCACATATCTTACTGATAACATTTGGCAGACAGTATCATAGAGAACTAAAAAATGTTACTCTGTATTTTGTTTTCAGGAGTGTTAGATTAGCCTCTTCAGTAACTGCATTCATCCATTCTGCTTGTTTTAGTGAATCCCTTGGTATTTTCTTTCTCTAAGCATGTGTTGTAAAGAGATTGCAGAGGCTTAGACCATCAGTGTTTTTGGATGTAAATGTTTTACACACTTCAAAACATGACCTCTTCTGTTTGCTATGGATATGCCTGGCTTTGGCACGAAGGCAGAAAAAGAAGGGAAACTTCCTGCAACCCTTTGTCCTCTTCTCTAGTCAAGTGACAAATACAGCCTGGACCTAAAAAGAAACCTCAGTTTGCAGTAGTAGATGCTTATTTTTGCCTCTACTCAGAATTGATTTCTGGCTTTATGCTACTGGCATGAAGAGTTTCACAAAAGATTAGTTTTATGATTTCTTAGGTTGTTTTGTAGTTATTTGTGCCTTTAAAACACAAGTTTCAAGTATCTTTTGCAGCAGTTAACATGGATATCTGGAACACTAAAGTACTTACTGTAAATACTGCCATACCTGTACTTTGGAGAATGCTTGACATCTCAGATGTGATGATAGGACAGCTGTTGCCAAATGTTGATTTTTTTAATGTGGTGTTTACTTCATTTCAGATAAATCTCTCTCATATGTTCTTAACTCCTAAGTAATATTTAGTTCTCATCCCTACATCTCAAAACATTAGATTTACAGTTAGCATCTTTTTCAGTAGTATTTTTCACTAATTTCTGCGTGCTGTCATTGCCATGTACAAGAAACCTTCCACAGGGACTCAGGACATATTTGAATGAACTATTCATTTTCAGAGTTCTTGAACATTTAAATAGGTGTTTATTTGATGTGGTTTTTTTCTTTGTTTGTTTGTTTTCAAAAAGAATTCTTTTATCCTCAAAATCTGAGTCACTGAAAATTATGCACTAGTTTTACTTACTGTGTGCAAGGTAAATTTTAAATTAACACTGGTATTTAAAATGCAAAACATATTTAAATAATTAATGTGAAATGGTGTGATCAGGGATTAGAAATGAATGTGCAGACCTTGCAACATAACTGTTTTTTATTCAGTTATAGGTGCCCAACGCAGGAGAAGTCCCAGTGCCCTTGCCATTGAAGTATTTGAATCTCATTTGGGAAGTCATATTTTACAGGTAAAAAAAAAAACACCAAAAAAAGGCTTTTCCATGAAAAAGTCAAAATAGCTAGTCAATCCTATTTCTGCTAATAATTTGAAAACTGTTGGTGTCAATATTTATATTAATGAAAATTTTAAAAACTCATATTTCTTTCTTTTTAGAAAAGCCCATGATTGGGACAATTTTAAGGAGAGGGAGGGCATGTATTGTGTAGATGAATGTTTTGTTATTTTCAACTGTGCAGTAGGTGTCTGCTTGCAAAATGACTCTATGTGTTTGTGAGCGTGCATAAAAAAGTATTTTGTGTTTTTGATTTCATTTTCCTTATGTGTCATGTACAAATTTAGGGTGTTTTTCCCCACTTTGGTTTATGAGCACTGCTTTCCTCTTTGATATCACATTTGTCATGATTATATATCACAAATCTGCAGCAATCTGTAAAGAGGAAAAATGAACAGCGGCATGCCTCTTTGGTTTCCTTAGCTATGAGATAAAAACTAATGAGATATTTGTCAAAGAATTTAGTCACACTGTTCAAGTTACAATATTCCAGGAGGATTACACTGAAAAAAAAAACAGTAACCTGTTGGAGATGTTCTTGTGCATGTTTTGTTTTGTTAGGATTAGTACAACCCTTCTTACTCTGCAATAATCAAAAGTGGAGCAGAAGCAGTTAAGAACGTGTTCTGTCAGCAAGGCAAAAACACAGCACTATGGAAATAAAAAAAAACACCCTTTACATGTAGTCTTTTCTAACTACAGCATTGAATAACTGCACTTACTTAGCAATGTACACAGCTTCTCTATGCAAATATATTGCTTGGTGTATTATCTTTTGAGAGGGAAATTAGGATATTATCATGAGAAATATTCCACTTAATTTTAAATGATTGAGAGCTATCTCTCTGTATTACTTCAGCTGTGGCATTCAAAAGCACTGCGGAAAAAGGTCAGGTTTTTTTACATCTTTTTAAAGTAACTAAATGCTGAATAGCAACAAAGATAATTTTAGGAAAACATGAAATTAACCACTAGAATGAATTTATCTTTGGAGCAGAAATCATGAATGAAGTTATTTACTTAGTTGAACATCCTTGGCAGAGACATAGTTCAAGTTTTTGATTCTGCAACAAATGTTTGTATTATAGATATGGTACCAAAGGTATATGTACTAGTATCTGCAGCATTGTTTGAATATTAGTCAGAAGTGCTGTTATGTTGTCTCATAAACATAGAAAAAAATGAATAAATGAGAGTTTCATGATATTCTAGTATATGTATCCTAGATGTATGCTTATTACAATATAAATTATAACAAGTATCTAGATAAAATCCCATTGAGACTGATTTATTTACATTTGTTAGGTACTAGGTTTGACACTATATGAATATATAATTCAGTTATAAGAAAAAAAACAAGTTGTCTGCCTTGAAAACTACTGGACGTTTCAGTTTTTCACTGATCATGTATTTAAGAATACTTAGTGTTTTTATTACTTGTTTAAACATATTCCATTATTATTTATATTTTTTTCTATTTATACCTAATAAATTAGGATGTTTTTAGAATATAACTTTATCAGTGCTAGTAAGTAATCTATGTTGCACTTTTATCTGTAACAAATAGACAGAATTTTCAGTGAAAATTACCATCAACATCCTATTGAATATCTGTTGAGGTGTTGTCTTTTCAGAGAGGGTGGTGCCTTTTACCAAATTACTTCCATTAATCTCCCAATTGATAATAGAAACTTCCACTCTGACGTTTAAAAGATAATAGATTGTTGGTGATGGATAAAGGACAAAATGAATTAATAACAGTCACAAGTTTATTATGGTGTGTTAAAATCTTGTCTTATGTAGTACAGTAGTCAACACTTTGAAGGAAAATTTAGGTCTTGTGCTCAAATGCACCAATTTAAAAAGATCTGAACAAACTTCAAAGAATTGCCTTGAGGTATTACAGGTAGAAAAATAATCTTGGGAAGACAGAAGATACAAATAACAACAACCAGACAGACTCTGCAGAGGAGTTCTGTTCTAACAAGTTCTCATTTAGTTTGCTGCTTCTAGAAATGATTCGCAAAGCAGCATTATGATATGTATTGCTTGCAAGTGAAGTAAACAGCCTTGCAGAATGATTATACCTTGTGACTACTTCTGTTTTTCAGAGTCTACTATCTGAGGAAGTTGAACCTATGAGTTTGTTTAATCCCTTTTGCTATTAATATTTTGAAGACTGGGTTAAGTGTAAGCTCAGAAATTAAGGAGTCTCTCTAATCCTCCTAATATTTTGATACTTCAAAGTTTATTGACAGACACATGAGAAGCATGCTTAAAAAGGTGGATGTAATTTATTTATGATGATTTAAAAATAGAAATGGTGGTGCATCTTGTAATATTTTACATCTGACTTATACAAGCAAGAAGTCTCAGCCGTGTCAGCAAATTCCTAGCCACAGCCAATTACTACTATATGTCATACCAAAGAGATTCCTGTGGTAGGTTTCCAGACAAGGATACTATCCACCATGTGCTTACAGAAAAAAGAAACCCCAAAACATGAATACCTAAATGTTGTCATACCAGTATCTCCAAAGTCAGGGCAGAATACTTTTTAAGCATTTTCCAAGAAAAATCACCTGAATATTAAACAATATAAATGCTTGTAATACAGGGGGGAAAAAAAAGAAAAAAAAAAAAAGGTAATGACAATATGTTCATTAATTTTTTACAAAATTTCTGGTTTGTCAGATTGTGTGCTTTGTTTAGTCTACATTTATCTTCTTTGGAATAGTGATGTTATAGTGAGAACAGACTTTGGTACATCTTCAGTTTAACATTTCTATGTATATATCAGCGTTTATTGAATAAATGCAGTAAAAAAGTACTACTTCCTCTCCCTGCTATTTAAAAATTTGACTGGAACTGATTGTAAAAATTAGCATGAAGATTATTGGTTTATACAAGGCCCCTGAATTTTTTCTGTAACTTCATTGCTATTGAAGAGGTGTGGAAAAGGGTCAATAACCCCATATTCTTCACATAATCAGGAATGATCAGGAAATGTAGAACTAAATATAGAGAAAAGGGAAAGTTAGTGAATATATTTGCATATGCAAATTAGCTTAATTGATACTGCTTGCCTCTACAGGGATTTTTCATTACAAACTGGAGTGCTACATTGTTCAGCTCATATTGAGTAATTTAGTAACTAATGAGACCAGTTTGCACTAATTTGCATATGATAAATGAGCTTAATTGCAGTAAATAACTTGGAGGCATAATTACTTAATTTTCCTGTGTTGCATGGCTTTTAAGTTCACGTATGAACAACTCAAGATAATTTTGCATATTTAAATTAGTTGCTTTTAAAATTCTTGAACAAAAAATAACACACCTTACAATTTGAACTGTAAAACAATTAAAAGTAAAATGTACAGTATATCCAAATAATATTCAATATTTATAAAAGATATTTCTTCATGTAAAATACCAATACCATCTTAAAGAATAAATATTTGGAATTAAACACAATGGAATAGCTTTTAAAGTCAGAAAATGACAGAAAGAAGGCATTAGTAATATTAACTGAACTGTGTACCTGAACTACTGTGAGCGATACATTTTATATTCCTGCATACAAAAGTGATAACTTTCGTAATTGCATTCTTTGCTTCTACAGCACCTATTTTACTGTTAAAAAACTGTAACACTTTCATGTAGGGTTATATTACCATAGACAATAACTTAGACATTAGTTGTCTTAAACTGCGTGTACTGTCCCACCCTCTACCTACTTTTGTATGAAGAAATCTTTAAAGCAACAAGATGCTGAAGTGTCAGAGTGCAGAAAAGCTTTTTTTTTTTTGTAGATGTTCAGTGGTAAGCACTATCATTAGTAACCATTGTGATAGAGATTCCTACCAGAAGTTTCACAAAAAAAAAAAAAAAGATTCCACTTTTGTTTCTGCCATGCAACAAAAATTGTTCATCAGATACTGGCCCATTACATCTTTTTGATAGATTTGATAGACTTGAACTCGTGAATTAGACAGGGAAAAAAATCCAACACTCAGCTAACATGAGCATGAATTGTTAAGTCATACAGCAAGATCAGTTGTGCATAGTTGTTTTGCAAGGATGGCCTAGAGTTACGAGCCACAAGAAAGAAACCACATACTTTAGAGATACAGGAGTGGAACACTGTTCATAATTCAGAAAGGATAGCTGTACTGGATGTGTAGTTGTACTAAGATAACCTAGCCAAGTCATCTGTAGAATGTACAAGTGCTATTAGGTCCTGTTCACATTGCAGCAGCCTCATTATCAGCACAGACTTGATCATGTAAGGCAGTTCTAGAATGGGAGCACCATCTGAACTCCCTGGAAGCCACATATGGTGCAAATTGTATGGTTTGGCTTTACTCCATGCCATGGTCCCAGGCTCTCCATGAATGTGAAGGGCAGTCCTGTGTTAGAGAAACCACAGGCTAATAAATCAATTGATCTATTATATTAGCTTTTCTGTATATAAGGTAAACAAGAAAACTAACCACACATGGCCTATGAATGTAAGAATCCTGATATATTGCCAACCTTGTGAGCAACTGAAAAATGTCTCTCATCCTAACAATTTTTGTTTTGTTTTAAAATATACTATATTTATTAATAATTGAGGGTTGGTTTAGATTAGATGTAAGGAAGAAATTCTTTACTATGAGGGTGATGAGGCACTGGATGTTTCCACTTTCTCGTGATTATGCACTTAATGCAGTTTTATGAATTGGTGTTTTCAAATATAAGAGGTAGAGAAGCAAATACACAATTTGAAAGAAACTTCCATATGAGAATTTATTCTCTATTGTTCACATGGGTCTTGTAATTAGTTATTTCTGTTATTAGTTTTGCAGCCCTGTTGCAGTAGGCGATAACAGGGTATCGGGATGTGACGCGATAGGACCTCTCCCCCGCTCTATGAGTCTGATATGATGCATGCTTGAAAGACATAGATGACGTACACAGAAGATATGTAGAGATATGTAGAGTATATAAGCTGCCTTTTTCTTGCAATAAACTGCCCCTTTTTGCCATTCACCCTCTTGGTGTGGACGTGCTTTTCGGCCCGGGCGTGCTGCGCATGCTGCGCCCGTATGAGCAATGCAAACCGGATAACTCACGGACATCAACACAGCCCTTTGACTCTCTTTGAAGGACAATGTTATTCTATCAAGCTTGGCATAGACAAAAACGTAGAAAGAATTTGCTGTGCATCTTCACTACAATATTTAGTCATGTTTGGAAGATGTTTCAATTTACTTAAAACTACTACATTGAACATAACAAGACAATGACACTATTCATTTTCTCCTAAAGACAGCTTACCAGAGAGCATCTGAGTAAAGACTTTCCTGCATTGTAAATATGTATGTTCAGCATGCAGCATCTGTGAAATCCCTGTGAGGTTTTTCTTTTTCTTAAGGCAAAGCACAAAATGAATAGGGGAAGTTATTTACAGTTTTGCAGTAATGAGCAATTATGGATGAAGTACAAGAATTGTGCATCAAGAAAAGTGTGACCAGCAAGTAGAGGGAGGTGATTCTGCCACTCTACTCTGCTCTCGTGAGACCCCACCTGGACTATTGTGTCCAGTTCTGGAGCACCCAACACAAGAGGACATGGAGTTGTTGGAGCAGGTCCAGAGGAGGGCTACAAAGATGATCAGGGGGCTGGAGCACCTCCCCTGTGAGGACAGGCTGAGAGAGCTGGGGCTCTTCATCCTGAAGAAGAGATGGCTCCAAGAAGACCTTATAGCAGCCTTCCAGTACCTGAAGGGGGCCTACAGGAAAGCTGGGGAGGGACTTTTTAGAAGGGCATGTAGCAACAGGTCAAGGGGAAATGGTTTTAAACTGGAAGAGGGGGGATTTAGACTAGATATTAGGAAGAAAGTCTTTACTGTGAGGGTGGTGAGACACTGGAATGGGTTGCCCGGTGAGGTTGTGAATGCCTCCTCCCTGGAAACATTCAAGGCCAGGCTGGATGAGGTTTTGAGCAACCTGGTCGAGTGGGAGGTGTCCCTGCCTATAGCAGAGGGATTGGAACTGGCTGATCTTAAAGGTCCCTTCCAACCCAAACCATTCTGTGGCTCTATGATAGTTGACAGTGTCATGGAGAAACAGAAGATATTTTCTGTATTGAAAGTAAGTATTAATACTTACCCTGTAAACTTACTGTTACAAATTAAAATTGGCCAAACTATATGAATTATCAAAGTAGAACAAGAAAATACCACACAAATTTTTGAGTCTTGTAAAACTTTGGAATGTTTTATATAGGTATAAACAGTACAAGCTGACATTGTTTAGATGTAGCTCTTTGACTGGCTGGGCCATAACTGAGTGTAAATCCAGTTTCTACCAATACTTGAACTATTACAAGGATCCCTATCTGACAAGAGGATGAAAAAAGTGTAAAATAAACAGGAAGGGGTTGGAGTGCTAGAAAATATTAGGGAGATGATTTACCTTCTCATTTGCTATTTTCTATTGCTCTGAATATTACAGAATGAGGTTATCTCTGTATAACAGTGGTCAGTGCAGAAATATTGGCATAAGATTAAAGGCAAGGAAGCAGCAGATGGTAGTGCTGGTGGAGGATTTTTCCAGGCTGAAAAAGTTGTTAGCAGAAAAGACTTCTGCTGGTTTGGAGATTTGTGTATAGCAGTTGCTAGTGGTGATGTTTTGTGGTACCTTTGTGAGAATGAAGGAGACCATTCTATTTCTTGTAGTCTGTATTGGCTTACAGGGACAGACTACTAGTTGGCCCGTGTTAGCATATGTCAAAGACAGGCAAAAAAAAAAAAAAAAAAGCCACAAAACTTAGGATATGCTGGGGAACATAGATCTGTGTGATCTGGAAAAAAAAAAAAAAAAAAAAAAGTTTATTGAAATGAAGTAGAGGTTAAATTATGCATTAGTAGCCAAAATAAAGTGGAAGTTAGATTAGTTAAGAGAAAATAGTTGTAGATCAAATGTATGGGAACTGTTGAGTCACGGCCTGAGCCAATGATTGATCACCTGAGGCAAGGACTGGGTCAGCCATGGGAGCACAGGTGAAGGTAATTCACCTGTGTGACCAGAAGGGGTGGAACCTGGCTCCACCCCTCCTAGACCCCACTTAAGGACTGACTACTACTAGCAAAGGATCTCTTTCTGCAGATCCCTCCTTTGTGGAGCTTTTCATCATGAGCCTTAATCTTTGGATACAGGTGAGCATTCTGTCTCTGTTTGTTTCTTTGCTATTTCATTACGATACTCTTTCCAACTGTATGTTTGTTGACTGTACAATCAAACCTCTCAGTAAAGCGATCCTGAACTTTCTCTTGGCTGTAAAGAGCTGTATGTAATATAGTGAGACAGAATGAGTATGTAAGAGGACAGAATTGAAGGTCTGGAGATCACATAATCCTTCCACGAGGGAACAATTTCTATAATACCCAAGTGTACTTTGTGTACTTAAATTTTCAGTCTGAACTTCATCTTTATCATACAGTTCATCTTACATATTTTTTTTCTTGAGATGGCACTCAGAACATTTAGATACTAAATCAAAAGGGGAACAATTTCTTGCAGAAAATTGCTATGCAGAAATTAAATACAATTAAAGGAGAAAAGTAAAAAATCTGCATCTCTATCTAAAACCAAAAGTTTTTGGTATGCAACCATCTTTTATCTAGAAAAACTGGCAATTATATAGGGCTCAAATTATTCATTCAGAAACAGTGTGATCACAGTAGTAAATTGGATGCTGAAATGCCTTATTATAAACTGATTATTATAAACTGAACGAAAATGATGTCTTTGTGGTATAAGAAATGACTGCATATACGCAGAAGTACAACCTTCTAAAAATATAACTTCTCTCTGGACATTCTGGATGAAAGAATATAGTCTGGAGTATAGTTAAGATGAAAAGAATTAAAAAGTAGGTTGAGGCAAGAGAATGTGTTACGTTTAGAAAATGAGAGAAACCCAGTCTACTTGGAAATGTCAATTTGGCATGACATGAAATGTCTAGTTATTAACTGGTTGAACACCTCAACCAAACACAGTTCAAAAGCAGGACAGCAGTGTAAAAGCTGATATGTTGTGAAAAGAGCTATAGGGCCTGAGTAAGAAATGATGTCAAGTTGGCAGTGTGCCTTTCCAGAGAGATTTCAGGCATCTCCAGCAGCAGTTTCCTGTTTCTAGTTTAAGGAGAGATGCTATTCCATCTTTCTGCAGCAAAATACATAATCTACATAGGAATCTGCTCAAGTTTGTTCACCAGTCACCTTAAGCAACTTGTAGATTGATCTTCTCAGAAGATCATCCTCTTGTAATAGAAGTGTAAATTTATTTAGAAAAGATGTTTGTAGGTATTTAAGCCGAAAGGAGGTAGAATAATGCTTTATTAGAAATGTTAATGCTGTATACCTCTTCTCACTGTTGGATGCTACTTTTGCACTTTAAACATGTGTAAATGTCACTGAATGCTATGATATGGTTCTAGTTCTACACCAGTTTAAGTTATAAAAGAAGGCTAGCCTGATACATTTCATGTTTCTAGAAAGAGCTAGGAGCAAAGGCTAGATTTGAATCCAAAAAGGTTAAAGGTTGCACAGACAGCATTGTTAAAAGGGATGTCTCTGTCCATTAGCTGGAGTGCATAGCAAGAAGATTTCCCAGGTTCAGGAAACCTGAAATGTGCTGGATTGCGTACTCTAATTTGTCTCAGACTGAATCCATAAGGATTTTCAGTCTGGAGTTATGTCAAAATATACAGCATCCTACCAGTGGCTGCCCAAGGAGTGAGGTGTTAAAAGGAGACTGGGGGAGGGATGGGAAATATCAAATTGTTTTGTAACTGGAGCTTGAAGCAGTTCACTTAAACCTGCATTTTATATAGCAGCTATATATAAAAGCGTGCAGTTTCATTTAATAAAGAAATATTTGATCTAAGCAGAACACAGCATACCATCATGTGCCATTTAATTCCTGAGAAAATATTTGAAGAAAATGACATCTCAGAACTGTTTGTTGACCATTTTGTTGTCACCTGCTGAGCATTGTCATTTCCATAGCCAGTGGGCTGTATTGTCTCAGACAGAGGGAAGAGGTCATTAACAGAAATGGAGGACTATCTGCAGCCTGTTGATGCCGAAGGAGGAATTTTTCTTCAGATGCATCAGCAGAACTCTATTTAATGGAGTCTATATTTGGCTATGATTTGGGGTTTAGCATGTTTTGAACTGAAGTAGGGTGGCTTGAAAAGTATAGACAGTATAAACTAATTTGTGGATTTACCAGAAAGAATTATACTTTCTGTGGCAACTGGAAGGACATACATAAGGACAACAGGGTCCTGGTTTAGAATGCCTTGATTCTTTTCTTCCCCCCCGCCTCCCCTCCCAATCACAACATTTACTGAGAAAAGAAAACGGTGTTGATATAAATTGGGGAAAACAAAATTTCAGGTCAATGCTGTGCAAGTTAACAGTGATATTTTTCTTTACTGTCTTGAAACATATTTTCAAAGATTCCCCATTTCAGATCTAATGAAAATAAGAAGTACTAGAAATAGGCTTCGAGCATCCTTTGTATTCCTATGCAGTAGAGGTGAAGGGCAGTATGTAGACTGTTTTTCCACCAGATCTGACAAAGGGTTATATTGGGATTTGTGTACACAGAATCCTTAAATTGAGCATGGATGGTTGAGATTCACGTGAATGCTATTGTTTCAGGCTGCTTTTAACACTGAGTTATTTCATTATTTCAGCTGTATGCTGGTTGTATTTTCATACTGTTGTTTGAAATTATGAGGTCTAAGTAAATACAAAAAATAAATACTGAAATGGAAGTTTGGTGGTCAGTGTTACACATTACTGTAGAATCTGTAGCCCCAGTGGCAGTGGATTTCACTTAGAAAGTACAAGCATCTTTATCCAGACTTTAAAACACATAAGAGAATACAAAAATAGGTTAAAATAAATGAATCAGGTTTGTGGAGAGTACTCTCTGTTGTTGAGTATATTATCTTAAATGTTGCTTAAAAGCAGCTGTTTCTATTAGTTGTTGCCAAAATGCCACTGTATTAGAATTTCTGCCTGTACAGAAAATAAAAAAGGGAGTGTGGAAACAAAAGGTAAAATTTCCAGAAGCAAGGTAATTGTATGTAATTACATCGTATCACATTTTCTTTAGGGGACATTTTATAAGGTCACATAAGATACAAATCAATGCTGAATTGTGTTTATTAATTATGCACAGCACTTAGCCAATGAATTGTTTTTGTCTTTCACATTTTCTCCATTCTACGGAGAACACTATTTAGGTGTACCCTCTGACATTAATGTAAGACTATACCACTTCGATAATGTCTGATTTTTCAGGTTTGATTGAATGGATTGTAAATTCTTGCCTGCATGTTCTGTGATAGTGATTTATAGTGTGTATCATTGGCTTGCTTTGTGCTTATTATTTGTTCTTCTGTTCTTCCCTTTAACTGCATCTTCTGCTGAACATAAAGACTTTAATCTTCATGACTCCATTCATAGTTTTTCTAGCAGAGATGTAGTGGACTATTTGCCTTTAATGCACACTTTAAGGAGAAGAAAAAATCTGTGGTGGGTGTGTGTCTATGTTCAGAAGTCATCCCTACATTTCCCGTGTGGCCTAAGGTAGAGAACAGGAATTTCTTCTCCCAGGCAACCAAAATTTTACACTAAAAACTGTTGTTGTTTAGAATTTTGAGGTTTATTTATATGAAGTATACTGTCAGCAGACAGTTCTAGAAATAACATGTAAGTCCTCTGTTAAATCTCAGAACAACAAAAAAGGTTGTAAATAATTAGTATTGTTGATAAAAATGTCTTGTTAAGCTTGACATTTTTATTTTTTCTTTTTGAATTTTTCATTTTTTGTTTACATGTCTGATACAGTACTGATAATTTGTAAAAGATGGAAAAAACTATGTAGTCAAGTAAAATCAAAGATAGAATATGGTACTCCTTTTGATGAAAAAGGGCTAGATATCATATCAAACTTCATAGTTATTAAAGTGTATTCTAGAGGGGGGAAAAAACCAACAGATTTTCAAGTGTACAATGCTGTAGTTCTATCAAAACAAAATAAACTTGAAATACTTGTCTGTTTACTGTAAACCCAAGCTTTTTGGCCTAAAGCTGAGTCACACTTCCATGTTCTTCTGTGTCCAATTTCTTGCAAGTAGTCATTTTTGTGTTGCACTTGGCAACACAAAGATATTTTCATCTGAATGCTTAATTTAGTCCTAAAGCTAAGCCTATGAAAGATCAAACCTGTTTGTTAGCAGGAGAGCAGCAGGAATGGTACCTTCTCATAGAAAGTCCTGTCACTGTGCAGGCACTGAGGGTGGTACAGGGTTTATTATTTGTCTCCTTGGGTTCCTGTGAGTTTGGGTGTTAGGACTCAGTAGGCCACATTAGGCTGCCACTTGCTGGAGAGGGCAGGGGTTACTTGTGACTAGTCCTTGCATATTGAGGCTACTGACTTTGTACTGCTCCCCATGCTTCCAGTGATTGCCAAAAGCTAATTAGCACCATTTGGCATTTGTTCTGCAGAAGTTTCCCAGCTCCCAGATAGATTATTCTTGATGAGGGTATGAATTATCTACATGTAGGAGGCTTGGCAGAAAGTGACTATAGCTGCTGTTGCTGAGTTTAGGAGCTTGTACACCCTTAAGCCTTGCACTCAAATTACATTCTCCAGCTTCCCACTTGGAGAGGATTTGGAGACTTGGTATGTAAAAGGAAAGTTATCTTTCCTCATTCTTACCTGAGAAAATGGAAAATTTCCTGATATGAGTGTAATCAAGCTTTGGTTTTGTTCTCAAGTATTCAGATGCTGTTGCATTCTAAAGTCAAAGAAAAAAACCAACAATACAGTTGTAGTTTTTTTTCAAAGCAAACAACAGTAGAAAAAGCAGAGCACAGCATTTCACTTAAAGAGGATTTTATTTTTTCTAGTGTTAAGAATGTGCCTGTCAAGGGTGTCACATGCAAATTTCTAAGTAGGTGTCAATGATATCTTGGCAAATTTTTACACAATTTAATATTATATAAAACATTTTAGTGCAGTGTTTCTCCTTCTTATAAAAATGTCTTTGTGATGTCATCCAGATCTTCCACTTGCAATTCCTGGCTGTGTTATCTAGCAGTAAAAAATTGTTTAGGATTAAAAAGTAATGGATGATATCAGCAGAGCTCCCTAGCCACAAGACAGAGAATGAACATTTACACATTTTTCAGATTTGCTGCACCTGCAAAATTTTGTCATCTGTGCCTAAACCACGATGAACTGTAGAAATACTGGAATTAGATGTGTAGTGACTTTAAGGGATGAATATTATGCTTAGATAGTACTCCTTAATAGAGAGGAACCACTCAGTAATCCAAGAAGCATGACTTCAGAGCAGCGGTGGGCTGACCCACAGCAGACTGACAAGCAGGTTTATCAGTAAAGGCAGCAGCAGAGCCACTGAAGGAAAGCTGACATCCAGATGCCAGTGATACAGCCATTCTATCAACACTTGGACATATGGGTCCTGCATCTGTCAGTGTTACACCAGTAGTTGGCTCCCAACCTTGAGCAGACTATGTATTCCCAGTGAGTTAGAGATCCTAGCCAGCACAGTCAGTGAATGGATAAGCCAAGTCTTCTGAAGCAGTGCGGTTACATTGGAGAGGCCAATTTAGGTTGAAAGATGTCCTGTGAGATAGTATGAGGGCGCTTCCCATTCATGGCAAGATTGTGATGCATAAAGTTTTTTCTGCTTATGCCAGATTATGAAAAGAAGTGATACAGTGAGGAAAACATAACACTTTTTTCAATGCCACAAGAAAAGAGTCTGTCTGAAAGGGCTGTGACTTACAAGTGTGTTTTCTCAAGTGGAAAAGAAACATCATTAATATTTACTTGTCCGTTCTCCTGGGAAAGTTTGATATGGATTCCTAAATAAGCCCTGATCTCCAAGAACTCTGAAATATCTTTTTTTAATAAAGAAGCTCTCTTCAAATACTGTCTATTTTCAAAACACTGTGAAGGCCAAATCCCTTTGTGCCAATAGAGCAATCTCAGAGGGGAAGAAAATTCAGTGATGGAGATGAGGGTTTCCATTTCTCCCTCCTCTTCCACCATCCCCAATATTTTTTCTATCAGCAAAGGTCTTCATCCAATGCTACTTTTCACTTGTGTAAAATAATGGGAGGGTTGTCCTCAAAGCATTTGAAATAGAAGTATTCATTTCAGAATGAATGCTTGACACCAACAAATATCAAGGGCACTATAGAACTGAGAAACTCAGCACATTGGTCTTATTCAGAAATTGATGATGTAAAAGACAAGAAGTTGGAAAAGAAGATTAAACCACCTTCTTTTATATGTCATCCCCTTGAAAAGGTGGCTGCATACATCAGCAGAGCATTTCCTTCTTGCCTGATTTTAAGCTTTAGATTAAACTTACTGTAAACATTAAGTGGTCAAAATGTAAAGCTGAATTAACCCTTGAATAGTCTTGATTGATATTTCTCTACATAGAGAAAAGAGTAGGCAGTGAGTATGAATACATGCTACTTTTATCAGCTCTACCCACAGCTTTACTTGTCTTTTAATTTAGAGAAGTTCGGGTAAACTCTTTTCAATATAAATTGTGTGTGGTATGTAGGGATTACTGGGTGCTGATCTGATATATCTGAAGTGCTGTAGAAGTCTCTGTTTTAAATATGAGTGATTCTGGAAGGATTACTGGGAGTACAGCATGTACTTCATAGCTTTTTAAATAAAAAATGCCAATCCTTTAAAATAAGTATCCAATAATTATTAATTCATTTAGCTAGTGCTATAAAAATGTTAGTCATTTGGAACTAATATGGCTTAACATACTTCTACCTTGGGGATTTCATTTTAGTTGAGCAATTATGTACTTTTATTTTAAAGTGTTGTTAATAATGTCAACAATAATACTTCTCTTAAAGGTGTGATTTTATGAAGTGTGTTTTTCATATTTAGCCAATGCTTATGTAGACTAGGAGGAAGTAAGTTTTTGGTTTCATTTTAAAATGGAAATATTTCAAAATTAGAAATAAATAAATGGTAGTAAAAGAAGATAAGGTAAGGTAAGGCATGTTTTACTATTTTAACCCACGCAGACGGTAAGTTATACCTTTATAAACCAATCTTGACGAGATAAAATTGAACTTAAAATTAAAAGCAGAAACAAGAATTCACTCTGCTCAGTTTGTTTTTTTCTATCCAATAATAGTTCCACTGTATTTTGTTAGCTTATGTCACTGATATATACAGTACTGTGAATATTAGTTACTTGTCATGCCGTGATTTGTTGCATACAATTCTATAAATGTTGTAGGTATTTGTCATCATAGTCTTATTTCTTATAAAGCATTTTATGAGTTACGTAAAGAACAAGTGCTTCATATTAGAGAAATGAAAATAAAACTTTGGCAATTCTCTTAAAAACTTCACAGGAAAATACTGAATCCTTTAACCTTCTGTGTTATTATTTTGCTGTTTGTTCTGTTTCACTAAACAGCATTCAGTCCATATTTATTTATTTACTACACCCAAATTGTATCTTTTCTGGTTGAAACACTTCATTTAAACCAAAGCAGCTATGTGATGTCCAGGGCATGTGGAAGGATAATTTTAGAAATAGAAAGGAATTTACAACTATGAAATAAAGCTTTTGTTGTGAATTACCCACTAGAATAAGTTTTATCTCTTTCTGGACTATAGCAGGAGCATGGACATTAATCATAACTGTCCAGAATTAGATTTCGTGATTATCTCCCAGATGTTAGTACATCAGAAGGGCTCAAACTAACATGAATTTTATAAGAATAATTTAAGGTGAAAGGGAACATTTTTTTCTGTAGTAGCCATTATAGTTATAAGTTACTATTTTCATTAAAGTTAAGTAATATTATGATTATTCTTGTTTTATGTTTATTCATTTAAACTGCTGTGATCTACAGGAACCCAAAAGAAAGGTAGACTGAATGCTTGTGTGTTTTATTCTGTCCTGTCAGGCAGAAGGCTTAGATGCATATCATCTTGATCATCACTGTTCAAAATAGAAATACCAATAAGGAAGCAGAAGTGAGCAATGCTCTCGACTGTACTAATAGTAAATTAAAAGAACTGGCAGGAATACAGAAATTTCTGTTTGGGCATCTTGTCCATGGGGGGNCTGAAAATGCTGTGGAATTCAGCAAGCATTGAATATGATTTCATAAAGATACATGCACTCATTTGTGACCAAGCATGTAGGGTTATGATCCATGTGACTCCCTCAGTACCATTCATGCTGCAAGAGATGCTAAAGTGAAATAATAAGGCATCTGACAATGTTGTGGTTTTGTTCTCCTTTTTTCCCAAATACTGTTGATTTTAAAGTACTGCTGCAGAGCTAAACCTTTAGGTCACATATAATTTCTAGCTAATCATCTTAAGTCTAATTCTCCATAAACTTTATGCTACAGGAGCCACAGTATGTTGTTAATAGCAGTTTAAGTCTGAATAAAGGATGAGAGCACCTAGCAAACTAAATTAATGTAGTATGGAAAACACTGAATACACATAGTTGCTACAAATAACTGCTGGTTTTACAACACAGTGTAAAAACCAACATCTTGTAGTGAACGCACTGGCTGAACAGAAGTCAGAGTTGCTGAGAAACAAGCTCAGATGCATTTATCTTCAAAACCAAAAGGCTATAATGATTACAAAGGCTGCAATGACAGTTCATTAGATTTTATTTCAGTTGTTCACATAAATGTAACTGGTTGTTTGCTCTGAAAGTGAGAAAACTTTTCAGTTAAGTAAGAGAATACCAAAGGAGGAAATCCAGAGCATATTTTTAGCCAGATGTGTTCATGATATGAAACCAACCAAATGTATGAAAATGCATTTCACTGCTAAGTATAAATTCCAGAAGCCTTCTTTATATGAAATGCGAAAGTTCTTAAATGCTAAGCAAATGGAATCCCTCAATCTCAACTTTGTATTTTGTTTTATTTTGTTAAGAGTGTATAAGCTGGTGAATGTCCCTAGACAGATGCTCCAGCTGAGCTTTATGATAGTATCTAAATGGAAGTTTGCTTCTTTAACTTTTAACAGTTTAAGAAGCAAGAAATATTGTTCACTGTGTGGATCTTTTTTTTTTTTTTAGAGAAAAAAAAACAACCTGCATACATTTAATTCAATGACTCCAATAGATATTCCTGATTTGTATCACTATTAATTATAGAATCATAGAATCACTGATGTTGGAAAAGACCTCTGAGATCTAGTCCAACCATCCATCTGCCACCAGTATTTCCCCGCTAAACCATATTACTTACTACTACATCTAAATGTTTCTTGAACACCTCCAGGGTTGGTGACTCAACCACTGCTGTGGGCAGCCTATTACAGTGCCTGGCCACACTTTGGGAGAATAATTTTTTCCTGATATCCAACCTGAACCTCCCTGGCACAACTTGAGGCCATTCCCTGTAGTCTTGTTGCTGGTTACACAGGAGAAGAGACCAACCCCCACCTTGCTGCAAACTACTTTCAGGTAGCAGTGAAGAACAGTAAGGTCTCTCTTGAGCCTCCTCTTCTCCAGACTAAACAATCCCAGTTCCCTCAGCCACTACCAATAAGACTTGTGCTCCAGAGTATTCACCAGCTCTGTTGCCCTTCTCTGAACACGCTCCAGCCTCAGTTTTTTTTCTTGTAGTGAGGGGCCTAAACCTGTACTGAAGGTGAGGCCTTACCAGAGGTGAGTACAGGTGGACAATCACTTTCTTGGTCATGCTGGCTACACCGTTTCCTATACAAGCCAGGATGCCACTGACATTCTTGGCATTTGGGAACTCTGTTGACTCATGTTCAACTGAGTGTTGACCAACACTCCCAGGTCCATTTCTTCCATGCATTCTTCCAGCTGCTCTGTCCCAGGCCTATAGCATTATCTGGGGTTGTTGTGGCTGAAGCGCAAGACTCAGTACTTGCAAGTTGAACTTCATCCCATTGTCATCAGCCCAGTGATCCAGCCTGTCCAGATCTCTCTGAAGAGCATTCCTACCCTCAGGCAGATTGACGTTTCCTCCTGCCTTGGTGACATCTGCAAACTTACTCTCTTCATCCAAGTCATTAATAAAGATATTAAACAGGATATCAACCCTTGGGGAGCCCCACTTGTGACTGATCACCAGCTGGATTTAACTCTGTTCACCTCCACTCTCTGGGCTTGGCCCTTCAGCCAGTTTTTTATCTAGCAAATAGCGTACCTGTTTGAGCTATGGGCTGCTGGCTTTCCCAGTAGAATACTGTGGGAGACAGTGTCAAAGACTTTGCAGAAGTCTAGTTAGACTATGTCAACAACATTTCCCTCATCCACTGGGTGGGTCACTCAATCACAGAAGGAGATCAAGTTGGTCAGGCAGGACCTGCCTTTTATAAACTTGTGCTTGGTTGTCCCAAGTATGTCATGTGATCTCAATATGATCTGCTCCATAACCTTCCCTGGCACTGAGGTCAGGCTGACAGGCCTGTAGTTCCTTGAATCCTCCTTATGACCCTTCTTGTAGGGGGGAATCACAGTGGCAAGCCTCCAATCCTCTGCGACCTCTCTGACTGATTGTTGACGGATGGTGGAAAGCGGCTTGGCAGTCATTTCTGCCAGCTCCCTCAGCACCTTCAGGTGGATCCCATCTGGCCCCATGGACTTGTGGCAGTCCAAGTGGAGTAGTAGATCTCTAACTGTTTCCACCTGAATTGTGGGGGGGTTTATTCTGCTCCCCATCCCAGATTCCCAGGTCAGGGGATAGAGTACCCCAGGAAAAACTGGTTTGATTTTTACAGACAGATGTAAAAAAGGCCTTGAGAACCTCATCCTTTCCCTTATCCTTAGCGCTCGTTTTTCCTGCTGCATCCAGTAAAAGATGGAGATTCTCCTTAGCCTTCCTCCTGCTGTTAATATATTTTTTTTGAAGTTGTTTTTTTTTTCTCTTTTACTATGGTGACCAGGTTGAGTTCAAGCTTGGCTTTTGCCTTTATAATTTTCTCCCTGCATATCCCAACAACTGATCTTCTTCCTTGCTGGCTCATCTTACAGCACACCTGAAAACTTTGCATTGCTGAGAGCACATAGTATCTATCTGGCTAAACGAACTTGTTTGGAATTGTGTTCTGTGTTTCAGCTCGGCCTTATACTAAAGTTTATGTGTAACTTAAAATACGCTTAAATGATTCTTTTAGTAGGTGCTTGTAAGCAGATAGAAAAAGGTTATGGTAAGGCTGATTGAAGAAATACTATCCAGGACTGAATGCCATGAGCTGCTGAGGGAAATGACAGAAAGTGTTCTGCTTTTGCAAAGGCTTTTGCAGAAGAGTATAATAGCTTTCATTATAGTTAGAAAGATTTCCTCCTTCATTTGAAGCACCTCTTTTAAGAACAAGATTATTAATAGCTCTCCGTCAGTATAAAAAAAATTGTTCATTATTATCAGTTTATTTCAAAATAAATTCCTCGTTTCATGAAGGTATTACCCTGACTCCTTCTTTCAAAGAGAGAATTACTTGTTCAAACTTTTCCTTTGCACTTGATGTTTTAATTTGGCTTCTGGTCATGTGATGTTCATCAAGGCTTGCTAAATGTTTATGGTGACGAAACAGTGGATGTGAGCACAGTGGTTGGTTCAGCAGTGGTGATTGTGACAGTGGTCACCTCCAGTGGTTCACGTTTTTGCAAGCATAGCATGCAGACTCTGGTACATCACTGGCAAAAATGTATATCTAATGGTGGGTGACTATGTTGAAAAAGACTGGTTTGTAGCTGAGAATTTGCCATATCAAACAGTGTTATTGTGCTCTTTGTATCTGTTGTAGTCTCCACGGAAATAAATAAGAAGCATTTTTGAAGCAACCTATGTAGAATTTCCACAGGAAATCATACGTGAACTGAGAATACCATGACTGCTAGTATCAAGGAATTAAGGAATATAATTCATTCATTGAAAACAATTGCATCTATATTGGCTGGACTGTCAGCTCAAAATGTTTTTTTCTGGTGGATCTTCAGTAGTAAGTCCAAGTATCATTACTGTTCTTCAGAATCTCTAAATCAGAAGTAACTTGCATCCTGTTAAAAAAAACTTTCTGATCACCATTTTTAAAAGTAATGTTTCATATATATTTGGATGTCTTCCTTTCTGAGAAAGGCAGGTAGCTGAGACTCCCTATTTCAGTTGAAACTATGAAACCTATATTTCTGTTGGTTTGTTGCCATAGTGTTCTCCTTTGTGTTTGTGCCTGTAACCAAACTATGACTTTTTGGCAGATTATTTTAATTCAGACTTTCTATGGCGTAAACAATTGCTTTAGTCAAGGAAAGAATATTATTAAACAGAACTTAGTACCTCAGAGAACCATTCATCATTAAGTATTTTAAAATATTCGGTATATGTTTTAGGATTTTTTTTAAATAGTAACGGAAAAAGAGCTCTCTTTCAAACAACTGTAAAATATTTATCCATATGACTAAAAATATAATAAAAATACGTTATGATACAGTGAGTGTAAACTTGAAACCTCTTTTAGTATGCTAGTAGCAAAAAATCAGTTTCAATGGATAAGTAAATCTCAGTAAATCATACTGTTAATCTTGCAAAGTAAAATAAAAGATTTTCTTAAGTTTCCAGGTGAAATACATAAATTAAAGGTCTTCAGATTTGGAAAGAATCACTGCCTGTTTTGTAATACACATTTACCAAAGTAGCGTATGTACTATTTTAGCAGTGTTTGCTACAGATGTCTTGTAGAAGAATACCTGTAGTTACAACAATTTCAGTTTGGTTATTGATTGTATCTGCTTTCTGTAAACCCAGAAACCTGAATGTAGATCTGAATTACGTGCATCTGTCTTTTATTGAAATGAGCAGCTGTGATCAAGTTATCCAGATCTGAACTGAGAGATAACTGACTTCTTCACTCAAACTCAAGAATTTTTTTGTGATGTTGGACTGTATTGTTTATTTAGCTTATCATTGCCTTGACTCCAGTCAGATCTAGACTGACTTGTCTGGACATAAATGCATTGTGTTTCATCAGACATTAATTTGTGGTGAATTTAGGGTACCACAGTCACCTTTGCAAGCTGATGAGAACAAATATTGACTAGGCATTGCTGAGGCTCAGAACCTGTACCTGTGGGATTTGAAACACTGAGTTCTAGGAGCTGCAAGCCAATGCAGTCAATGTTCTTGTTGTCCGTCAAAGTAAGAAAGCAAGCCATACCATATTACCTACTGAGAAGATATTCTCCGTAGGCCTTTAGAAACGATTTCACAATACTTTGTAAAAATGTGATGCCTTGCATTCATTACCAATTATGTTTTCAAGGGGAAGATTACAGCAGAAAGTAAAATCTCCAATGTCTGTTTAATCTTCCTAATCAAGCTTGGTGAGAACCAGTTGCACTCTTTGAGAATGATCAAAATCAGGAGTGGGGGTGTGAAGGGGAACTAAAGAGCTTTTCCACTAAATTTTTAGACCAGGAGGTGGCTTATATAGGAATAGCTAGACATCATATTTTTGTTTGTGAGCCAAGATCAAATATAATGATTTTCCATATCTCTCTGGATTATGAGCTTTTTCTAGTTATTTGTGCTTTTTGGAACCTCATTGAAATTATTCTACTTTCTTTCTTTAATGTCTGTAAAAGATCATTGAAAGGTAATAATGAGTTGAAAAATATGACTGAGTTAATATGAGACCATCAGTGAACTAGTTTGGATTCATTCAGACACAACAGACATGAGGAACAGGTCTCGGAAACACAGCTGGTAGTTAAAGATTTTACAGATATACATTGGTTTATTTTAATAGGCAGGACCCATGAAAACCTAATGAGGTTCAATAAGGCCAAGTTCAGGATGCTGCGCTTGGGTTGGGGCAATCCCAGGTATTTATACAAACTGGGGGAAGATCTCCTTAAGAGCAGCCCTGTGGAGAAGGACTTGGGGGTCTTCGTGGACGAGAAGCTGGACATGAGCCAGCAGTGTGCGCTTGCAGTCCAGAAGGCCAACTGTGTTCTGGGCTGCATTAAAAAAGGGGTGGCCAGCAGGGAGAGGGAGGTGGTTGTCCCCTTCTACTCAGCTGTTGTGAGGCCCCGTCTGGAGTACTCGTCCAGGCCTGGGGCCCCCAGTACAGGAAGGACGTGGAGCTCTTGGAGCGGGTCCAGAGGAGGGCCACTAAGATGATCAGAGGGCTGGAGAACCTCTCCTGTGAGGAAAGGTTGAGGGAACTGGGCTTGTTTAGCTTGAAGAAGAGAAGGCTCCGGGGAGACCTCATTGCAGCCTTCCAGTAGTTGAAGGGAGTGTATAAACAGGAAGGGGAACGGCTGTTTACGAGGGTAGATAGTGATAGGACAGGGAGAATGGTTTTAAACTGAGACAGGGGAGGTTTAGGTTAGATATTAGGAGGAAGTTTTTCACACAGAGGGTGGTGACACACTGGAACAGGTTGCCCAAGGAGGTTGTAGATGCCCCATCCTTGCAGGCATTCAGGGCCAGGCTGGATGTGGCTCTAGGCAGCCTGGTCTAGTGGTTGGCGACCCTGCACATAGCAGAGGTTGAAACTAGATGATCATTCCACTCCTTTTGAACCCAGGCCATTCTATGATTCTATGATTCTGTGATAAACTACTGAGATATGAAACTCAAAACAGCCTTTTGCTCCACAGAGTTCACCGACCCAGATCCAGGGATGTCACATGGATGGGATGAGAGGAAATATTTCTGCAGTCTCTCTTGCTCTCTCTCATAACCATTCTCAAGGATGTTGCAAAAAACTTTCCTTCTTGTTTTGTATCTTGTACCCCTATCTGGTTATCTTATTCCCAGTGCATCTTGTGTTGATACTAATTCTTTTCATCTTTTACCCAGAGGAGATCCATCTCTGGTGTTTCCTAGTGGGAGAAAAAACATTTTAAGTTTTGCCCCAGACAGAGACATACTGCTCATTTCACATATCATAATCCTATAACCTTTTTCTTTCTCAAAGTGGCCTCATAGTAGATTATTAGAACTTTAAGAAAGATTCCTACTAATTTTGCTATGTTGGACTTCAGAAGGTGGTCATTATCTGCTGTTTCTGATTAATGAAGCCAATATTCTCTTTGACATTGTGGTCAGTTTGTTACTTATGATAATAGTTAATGAGATGTAGGCATAATAGTGTAAATGGAGCCATAAGCTTATGGTATTAAATGTATACTTTTTTCAATCTCACTATAGAAAAAAGTTTACTCACATAAGAGACTCAAACCACACTAATTTTTGGGATTGTAGTTACTGTGGATTAGACTGTTATAGGTGGCAAAAGAAGGGACCCTTGCCTGAGCATTAACACTGTCGGAACCCCGAGGCTGTTGGCTCAACTCATGATATATTGTATTGCTAGCATTTCAGATCTCCCAGAGGATTGTTGGTCGTACTATAAGGTCAGGAGTTAACTACTTGTATTTTAGTAGTGTACTGATATCAATACTGCTTCTATGGAAACCTTAGTGATGTCATTTTCAAATCTTTGGTACTGTAGCCAAGCTTTAGCAAAAGTCAATAAGAACATTAGATTGTTGTCTGTATTATTACTTGCCACTTCCTGCCAGCAATCTACCAATTCATTAGCAGAGAGTTTTGAAAATCTCACTTGATTATTTATGCAGTCAATAGCAAGGCTTGTCTGCATTCATAATTGTTTGATTTGATGGCCTCTTCTTTAAACAAACATTGTCTATGGTAATGTGATGCCCTGATGGATGGGAAAGGTTTTGTCTGTGAATATCATTTAGATAATTAAAAATGACAGATGAAATCGCCTGCTGTCTTGACCTGTACTTTGTTCCCTCAGTGATGCTGAAAAGATGTTGATTGCTGTCAATCAAAACCCATTGGAGGTTTGTAAATTCTGGCTGCTGTGAACTCTGACCTCCAGTGTTGATCTGAAATAGATAATAACCTTGAAATTCTATTAGAATTTAAAAACTGTTTCACCAAAGGGGCAGACTATATATTTTTTTCTCTAGAACATGACTACTAAATGTCATTGTTTACTCCACACAATCTAGGCACAAAAGTAAATGTACTGTGTTCAACAAAACTTAATAGTACAAATAGTAAAATCTTCTTAAAATAAAATCATCTCTCCCTGTAGTTTCTGCTTCAAGACTGCAAATCTTCTTTTAAAAAATTCCATTTTATACTGCATACTGCTGTTCAAATACTGTTTTGATTGTGATTATTTATTCTAAATGTTACATTGTTACTCTGACTTAATGACTTATTCTGACTCTCCTCTGTCTCATTTTCTCATTTCCTCTGTCATTAATCTTACAGACCTTTTTTTCTTTCCTTTAAGAACGGTTATTTTCTTAAGAACCATCAGGGCAGGAAAAAAAAAAAAAAACAACAACTAAACCAAACCAAACAAAACAAAAAACCAAAACAACAACAACAACAAAAAGAGAACCCACAACCCACCACAACTAGAATATTTAAGATGTGGAATGCCCAGGAAGAAATGCGCAAGTTCTCAACCAACAACTGCCTTGATACCTAGGTCAAGAGATCAGGTGAGTGAAGGGCAGTTGTTGTGAGAATTTTTTTTCATTATCTAGAAACTTCTGGGATAATAAAAAGTAGTATTTTTTGCTTTGAGATTTGGAATTAGATTTGTTTTAGTTTAGTTTTTATCTAACAAGAGGTTAAAGTATATTGGGGTATTTTGTTTTAATCAGTGTTCTATTTTTAATTTAAGTATTACTGGGAATAGTAATTGCCAAACTTTTACACACTAACACTAAAGTTTCATGTATTTGTCTTAATAAGAAATACTGAATAAATGCATAATAAACACTTTAGAATTTAGTCATTTTTATAATTTTATAATTAGGAGACTCTAGCTAGTTCTTACGTACACGTTCTTGATGAGTTGGATGGATTTACTAAATTAATTACAATACCAGAAGGAACTAAACATGATCTCTTAAAAGGTAGTTGACAAAATTGCTTTCTTCTTCTTTCAAATTTAATGTGAAATATCAGTAGGGCTGGTTTAATAACTAGGATTTTCCATAATAATTTTGACTTGGTGCAGATAAAATAATTTAGACATTCTGTCACAGATGGAGCTAAAAAAAAACAAGATCATATAAAAATGTTATATACAGAATGAATTGTAGAGGACATAACTTGCATTCGCAGATCAATTTAATAACAATTCTAATTTTGTTTTAGGTGGACATTTAATTTCGTCCATGAAAGGAAGCCAGTAAATGTATGACCACTTTTATTTTCTGATTTACTTTAATTTGAGGAAAAAAAAAAAAAAAAAGACGGGAAAGTCAGTGTCTATAGAAGTAAGAGTCTAAATACTTGTAAGTCAGTTAGAGTTGCTGAGATGTGTTCTGCAAGCTTTTCAGGTGTTTCTAAAAATGCATCTGAGTTCTAGTGCCTGCAAACCTTTCTGTTGTAGTCCAAGGCATTTTTTGAACCAAGGATTTTGAGTGACACCAAGCTGGCAAATGGATATATCTACAGAATTGTGAGCAACAATAGATGCCTTGGTTTGTTGATTTTGTTGTTGGTTTTTTTTGTTTTTTTTTTCTTATGTTTTTGTAGCTTTCATATTTTGAAGTTTTAAGGTGAAGCATGTTCCTTTAATTAATCGTGTTTTTTTAAGACCTTGTGTAGAAGGATCTCTTTTTAACTGAGTTTAAATGAATTGTTTGAAAAATATATTTATCACACAAAATCACACACAATTGCAGGGGTTGGAAGAGACCTCTAGATACTACCAAGTCAAACCCCTCTGCCGAAGCAGTAGGTCACACAGTAGGTCACACAACCAGACGGGTCTTGATTATCTCCAAAGAAGGTGGCTCCACAACTTCTCTGTGCAGACTGTTCCAGTGCTTTGTCACCCTCACTGTAAAGAAGTTCTTCCTCATATTTATGTGGAACTTCCTATGTTTCGGTTTTTGGCCGTTGCTCCTTGTCCTATCACTATACGCCACTGAAAAGAATCTGGCATATCCAGTTGCCTCCCACACTTTAGATATTTATAATCATTTATCACATCCCCTCTCGATCTTCTCTAAGCTGAACAGAGCCAGGTCTCTCAGCCTTTCATTGTATAGGAGATGCTCCAGGCCCCTATCATCTTTGTTGCCCTCCACTGGACTTATTCTAGGATATCCCTGTCTTTTTTGATCTGGGCACAGTATTCCAGATGCGGCCTCATCAGGGCAGAGTAAAGGGGGAGGATCACATCCTTCAACCTGGATGCCATGTTCTTCTTAATGCACCCCAGGTTACCATTGGTCTTCGTGGCCACAACGGCACACTGCTGGCTCATGGCCAACCTGTTGTCCACCAGAGCACTCAGGTCCTTCTCTGCAGAGCTCCTCTCCAGCAGGTTATCCCCTAACCTGTTCTGATGCAGTTATTTCTCCCTAGGTGCAGGACTTTACATTTGCTTTTGAACCTTATCATGTTCCTCTCCATCCAGATCTTAGCAGCATTATATGATTAGTTGAAAATAAATTCAGGAAAAAAAAAATGTGCAGAAGGAGAGATTTAGTGAAAAGTTGGAATATAATTTATTGTCAAAAATCTTGAGCGCTGTTGTACCCTGAATTTAGATACAATGAAAGTTAGGTTTGAATTTATTAGCATACTCTTAGAAGAGGCATCTCTTCACAAGTTTATTTTACCAGTTGGATCTCAGCTATAATTTACAATATCTACTTGTCTACAAACGCACCTGTGGTTTGAATTAGTGCTGATTTTGTAAGATTTGTAGTAAAGGTGTAGTGGAGTAAATCCATAAAATATTACAAGAAATTTGCCACTGAATGAATCCCATCCATTTTTTGGAAATGAGATTTTTTTGCCAAGTGTCACTCCTGGATGTAGCAATAAAATGTTCGCCGTTGATTTTGAGGAGATTGAGCTGGTCTAAAATTACTGAATCTGATTTGAAGTACATAGTCTGAGCATCTATGAGTAAAAAGTGAGATTTCTTTTAATGCAATAGGGCTCCTGAGGTTATTATTTTGCTATAATATGAAAATGAATTGTGACAATACAGGCCTGATTACAAGCCTCCCAGGCTGTCCCACTGTGACAATTAGCTCCCAATTGTTAAACCATTTATTTATTAGAACATTAAGGGCTGGTGCTGTTTTGACTTGCAACTGGAAATGGATTGTTACCAAGGGTTGTTATGAACACAAAGGACTCTCAATAAAGTGTTTTATTGGACAAGAATAACCACACATTTCAAGCTAATTTAATTGAGTCGCCTCTAGTACACTCCAAGAGAGTTATTAACAGACATCTCTAACAGGTGGTTCATTTCGTCTAATAGAAATTTGCTTTGAATGTTCAGGAACTTCAAGCTATTCTCCAGGGACCATGAAGTAGTAGGCAACATAATAAGTGAGCCAGGACTTGGAACTGTTTAGAAACTTTCTGTGGCTTTTCATGCATACATGTTAAATCACACTCAAACCTACTATGATAGAAATCTAGTGTCTTGTGAAAGGCAGCACTTTCTGTGCATTGGCGTCCAGACTCGTATCTGTTTGGTAAAGTTTCTGCAGTTTGTTGGAAGATTTTTTTTCATATAAAATCTTCCCTGGAAACCTGGGCACATAGAAATATCTTGTGAAATTACACTATATTATACAAGATTATATTTTACTGGAAAACAGTAGCTAGGAATTAAAATTCTGTTCAGAAAAGGGGAATACTCCATCCCAGGATTAGCCCACTCACTCTAGAAAGTGAAGTTCAAAGCTGTGTTCAGTATAATTCAAAACACCAAACTAAATCTGTGTTTTCCCTACTTGCAGAGTGAACACTATCTGCTTATTATTCTAGATTGGATCTCAGTATTTTAAACATTTACAGCAGCTGACACTTGATCCTGGATCTGCTGTGCACCAGCAAATCAGTTGCTTCAACCTGCTATGATTTTCATCACAATTTGGTCTTTCGGGGTGCTTGTCCTTAGTTTTGGACAAAAAGCCTGGAATTTGGATTTTAAAAGTTAAATCTAACAGTAGATATGTGCAAGTAAATATTTCGCACCCTGAGTAATGAGATTCAGAGAAATACTTCTTCACTTGGGAGGGGAAATCCTGTTAGCACAGAACCAAGATTATACTTGGAAGACAACTTCCCTTTGAAAAGTTTAATTACGTTTTCTATTTTCTCATGTTTTTTAGCTGTATCTTGTTCTTCAAATAATATCTGTATTTTCACTTCATTATTGGTACAAGCATTTCTAATCTGACAATAGAATTTAATACAGCACACTTAGCAATGAATTTATCATTAGACAAAGCTCTTAAAGAATTACTTTTTTGTTGTATGAATTTTATATTATTTTATATCTTTGCAGATTAATCTGTGACTTTGTACAAAAGTTCAAAGTACAGTGTTTTTAGAAAATTTATACAAATTTTGTAAATTTGTATATTTGTATATATTTGTAAATTAATGTATTTATGCAATACATCTCAATATTCCAATAAGTATTTTAAAGCATTATTAAGTTAGTCTAGTTGTTGATTGAATTCAAAGTCATTTTTACATGTTATGATTGCATAATAAATTCTAAGAATGTAGAAAATCTAAATGCACATCACTGTTTACAGTATCATATTCTTTACATAATGCCTAGACTTACACTATATTCAGACAGGCAAGTAGGTACTTCAGTGTGATACTTTGTGTCCCAACCATGTGAAATTATAATTCCTATAAAACGGTAATAAATTTTCTACCTGCACAAGATAAGCTGTAGTCCCACGTTCTAAATTTTCCATTCCTTTTTCTATTATCTCTAAGATGGAATAAGGCTATAGAACAAAGTGTTTAGTAGAATTTCTATAGAAGATTGTATTCAGATTTTATTGTGAAGCTAGCAACAAGTTTTAGATATCTCTATCTTAACCTGGAATTAGTTTTGTATCATAATTCAGTCAGGAGATTATTCTATGATAAAAATTCTGTGGATATTCATGTGTGCTTCTGCTTCAAAACATGTTTGACTGTTGTATCTATGGCACCCAGAAACAGATCTGCATTTCTCTTGGAAGAGGCAGATTACCTAAAATTTTGGATGTATATTTCTGAGATCCTTTGAGTCTGCAGTGACATGAAAAGTGCACATGCTGGTACTAGTCATGCAGTTGGCAGGGACCTGCCAGCCTCAGTAAACACTAAGAGGCATCTATCATCCTCCATCCAAGACTTGCTCATGTGAAAACTCAGTCCACTAAAACTTGGGCCTCAGCTTCTCTCTGTACTCTTCTACTTCAACCTGTGCTCCTCAGCCCCATGGCAACTTTAAAACAGTATTCTTACCTCAGGGGACTCCATGCAGATGGAGAGGGGGATATGAGGACGGATTTTTAAAGAAGACAGCAAAAAAATACTTGCATAAAATTATCACCACCTCCCTATCTGAATTACAACTAGAAGTGATCAGTATAGAAGGTGGGAAGCGGAGAATTAAGAGGGGAGGTGAGCACAGTTTTTCATCTTTCTGCCTAAGGAAAGAGAAAGAAAATTATGTTTGTTTTATTTAATTTTTTTTACAGAAAATTGACCTTTTTTCTTCAGTGTAAAACATCGCTTAGTCAGTTATCTACACATGCACTGTGCCTCATTGCTACTCAGTTATTCAGTACTTCAGCAACATGCTAACCACAAGCAAAATCTAAGGTTTTGCAATACCTGCATCTTTGAAAAGGCAGCAGCAGGTCCTTGTTCATGCATATGGTGCAGAAGATTTAGACTCTATATGTAGAGCTATACTGAACTATTTTTACTTGTTCCTTATAAATCAAAAACATGGTTTGTATTTTTTGTTTATACTGTGTCTCATTGTCTTCTAAACACTGCTGCACAATACTAAGTAGTAGAAGCAGGCACTATTTTTGATGTTATCTTCAATATCTACAATACAAAAATAGAGTCAATAGCAGCAAATAAAAAGTTTAAATATCATGAAGAAGTAAATAGTCTCATACTAGATTGGAAGGATGACAAGAATCCATAACATATTTTGTTAAGTAAGCAGACATACAAGGCAGAGCAGTAGCATAGAATGCACTTTTGGAGCATAAGATTTGAATATATAGTTTAAAGTTAGCATTTTCCTCTGAAGAAAATATTTTTTTGTTGGTTGAACTCGAGGATGCTCTGGAAGATACTAATTCAACATGCAAATTGCAGTCAAAATCTGACAAATTTATAACAGCCATTCATTTTTAAATCTGGTCTAAATAATATGTGGCTTAGCTGTTAGAAGACAGCAATTTAGGCACGCTTTTAATTTACTATTTATTCATAAGGTACTTCACTATGAACTGCAGTTTTTGAAGAAAGTATCCTTTTATACAAAGGAAAGGAATGGTGAGTGAAAAGAGGATAAGATCTTCTTTTCTCTTAAAAAAGAGCATTAATATGGATATAAAGAGAGATCTGAAACTTTATGAAGCTAAAAGTACTTGTGTGTGTATGTCATTAGAGTCTTTGCTGCTTGGTTATGAATGCGTCAAAAGAATAGGTATGAGTAATTTTTCAGAAGATATTAGACAAATGCTTACTTTCTGTCCACCAGTTGATTTTTAATGCAATGAGGATAAAAATAAATAAATAAAAATAAAAAAGAAGAGCATACACTAGAAATATTTTTAAACATGCTCGACTTTTTAGCAGCATTCAGTACTATCTCTGAAATCTGCTAAAACACATTGGTAGACAGTTTGGAATGATTTTATTTTGCAGATTTTTTTTTCTTCTTGAAGTCCATGAGAGAATAGTAGTTGTTTAAATTTTTATCTCTCTTCATGGTTTACAGACAGACTGTGTTCTAGGCACTGTACATAAAAAATATTAAGGGAAACACACTATCTCTTTGGAGGAAGTGAATTCATTTTCCCTAAATGAAGAATTAGTAGCTTAGAGTACCTGAGATATAAGCACTGCAGGTTGATTCTAAGCTGCTGTATTGTGAATTTATTTCATTACTTAGGCCCTGGAAAATACGGCGACACAATGCATCACTGATACAAGAGTGATAGATTTAGAAAATGTTTAGAGAGAGTATTCCGCCTAGACCAGTAGGAACACCTGCTTCTATTATTCAATCGCTGATAAAATGGTAAATAGCTTATGTCAGTCATGCAGCTTGCATAAAGCTACATAGTTTGCCTGTAGGTTTAGCTTTTTTTTCATTTTTTTTCTTTCTCTCTCTCTATTTTTTTTAACTCATACATATTTTGTATTCAATTTCTTTGTTAAATTGCACCTTAGAATGATGGGATCATAAATGGACACTGACACTATTTTTATCTTTGTTCACATTATCTGCAAGTGCAGCTCTGCATGTCCTACTTGGTAAAGGATGTTAAAGCTATAAACTACCTGTTGCTTTTAAATATATCAGTACAGTCCCAACTGTTTGGTCCCAGTATTTTGGGTAGCTAATAAGCTGCTGCGTTTCCCATTTGAGACTAAGGATGTTTGAATCCTCCCACGTACTCCTTACTGCCTGTTTCATTAACCATTATACAGACAGGAGAAATAATGACTCTGCAACTTTATTTATACTGTATGATGTAATCATAACAGATTTGTTTTAGTATATCTCCCAAAATAATACCTGAGAAAAGATAACTTCATCTCAGAACAGGTTTCCTCTCCAAGAATAACCGTTTTTTTCAGTGATAGAACTTAGACAAGACAGCTGTAGCTTGACAGTTGAAGCTATAGCTTCTAAAAACTGTGAAAACTTTCCATAAGAAGATTTTTCCATTGTTTATAGGTCTTTTCTTGGCCTGTTGTAATACTGCTCTCTCAGAATGGCAAGGATATTTCATTTCAAGTGAGTCGTATTAAATAATTAAATAATCCCTAGATGATATTAGATAATCCCCACAATGACTTGCTGCCATTGTGTGTAACATGAAGTCCAGTCTGGCAATATTGTATTACACTGAATTTTTTGAAGGAAGCAGTGGGAACAAAGACTGACTCGATTACTTTCAAAACCAGCTTGTAATAGCTAGGTAGTAAATACTACTGCTGCCTGTACTTACAGGGCCTAACACTTTTTGTTATAAGAATTACTTCTGATTTACTCTTAGCACTCTCTTAGCACTTGCATTGTTTGCAAGACGGCTTGAACATTCTGCAGGACTAAAACCTTACAACTGAAGAAGTATCTTTTTTTTCTACTGAAGTTCCATTTACTTTGTTCAAAATATATAATTTTGGAGGAAAAAATGCTCCATTACCTTCTGTTGCCTGCATTACTGGCAATTTCATGAGAAGCTGTCAAAATACTGATTAAATAAATATCTAAATTATGAGTAGAATTGATGAAGTGCCCAAATTTTATCAAATATTTGTCACTATTCTGCTCCAGAACAATTCAAAATATTTATCAGCTCCAATTCAAATAAAAAACTAAGGCTGTAACACTACTGGAGCAACCATAGCAGCTGAGCATACTGTACTGGGAGCCCAGACAACAGACAATCTGTCTAGGTGAGGTACAAAAAGAAGTACAGGTAGATGTAGACCAGAGCCAACAGGTTCCCACCTCATGTCCCTTGGCCACTTTCCTCTTCCCCAAAGCAGCAGCAATCTCCTGTCACCAGCAAACTAGTTAATTAATTGGTGAAAGATATACTTCAGTGCTCAAGTGTTAAAATTTCAGGCCTTCTGCTGTACAAGATTGACTTACATGTTATTGCATGTAGGTGAATTTGATTAACTTTTCTACTAAAAGAAAAGGTCAGAAAGCTTAAAAGCTATCAAAATAAATAAATAATCTAAAACTCCATTAAAAGAAAACTAAGTGAGTTAGAAAGTCAATTACTAGAAGCTGAAACAATATTGGATTTATCCTTTTCTGTTTATCCTTAATTTGTTGTTTTATGTGTTTTATGATAGAGTCTTCCACCAATATGATCATATTCTGTTTTGTTCTCAGGATATCTGCATTATTCAATATGCACAAAAGGGAACTCATTTCTGAGTAGAATACATTTAGAGGATTTTTTTGCTGTTATTTTCTCTACTAATTGAATTACGTAAAGGAAAACGATGATGGAGTTTCAGGAAGAAAAACATTGGTCCTGTGAATGACAAAAGTTCACATCACACTGGAGAACTTAGTTTGATCCCTGTTTCTGACAGATTTTTTATACAATGCTCAGTTATTTAAACTGAAATGTTGGCAGGAAACTGCTAATTGTGCATTCCTCAATTCCTTGACATTATTTCAAGGTTGCAGAGGCAGGTAAGGAGATCACAGCTGTGAGTGTGTGAGTTCATGTGTGAATTCATTCTAGGATGTGCTAGGAGTAGGACACTGCACTCGACACTTCAGATCAGACTCTCAGAAGTAACACACTTCTGTGTTCCAGTGCTGGCTATGCTACCTATTAACTTTTTGACCTCTGGGAAGTCTCTTTGTCTTGATTTCCCCACCTGTAAAATGGAGATAATAACACTCTCATCTCTTAGTGGAGATGAATTTATTAATGTTTACGAGGCATGAAGATTCTGTGGTGATGAGCACTCTAGAAACACCATGAGGAAATAAACAATTCTGCATTCACTGCAGGCTTTTGATGGTGTGCAGTAAATAAAACAGGGGCCAGTAATAGCATGTTAAGGATAGAAATATTGAAGAGCTGTCTTTTTCCCTGAGAAGTATTTATCTTTGGCTTTGAGCAAGGAAGGGAAGCTGCTGTGAAAAAATATTATATTGTCTTGTAATTAAAATTTGTATCGTTACAATTATGCACGATGGATGGAATGGGTTGGGATGGGATGTGACAGGATGGGTGTCAATTTTGCCAAAGTGACCTTAATTCTGGCACTTGATAGCATACGGGGACTAGGCTTTCTCATATAAACAATATTCTTTAATTCTTTTGTTGAATGTAGTGACTCTCACTGAATACAGGAGAGAAGGAAACAGACTAAATCTGTCCCTTAAAATGTTAGTCCATAAGGAAGAACAACCATAACTGAAGATGACTGTAGTTAGATATCAGTTACACCCTAGAGGAAGACACAGGGCAGCACAGTTGATCGGGATCACCTCCCCTGTGAAGACAGGCTGAGGGAGCTGGGGTTGTTCAGCCTGGAGAAAAGAAGGCTGCGGGGTGACCTAATTGCAGCCTTCCAGTACCTAAAGGGAGCCTACAAACAGGAAGGGAGTCAACTCTTTACAAGGGTAGATAACAGCAAGACAAGGGAAAATGGTTTTAAGTTGAAGGAGGGAAGATTTAGGTTGGATGTCAGGGGGAAGTTCTTTTACTATGAGAGTGGTAAGGTGCTGGAACAGGCTGCCCAGAGAGGTTGTGGATGCCCTGTCCCTGAAGGTGTTCAAGGCCATTTTGGATGGGGCCCTGGGCAGCCTGGTCTAGTATTAAATGTGGAAGTTGGTGGCCCTGCCTGTGGCGGGGGGGTTGGAGCTTGATGATCCTTGAGGTCCCTTCCAGCCCGGGCCATTCTGTGTGAAATTCTGTGTGTGTGTGATTTTTTTTTGAACCTCTTTAGAGTCTTGGCTTCTTACGGTTCATATGAAAGTCAGCATTCAAGCAAAACCCTCAACCTTTTCGCCCCTGCTTTTTCTTGTGGTTTTATTCCATCCTTTTCTCTTTAAATCAATACCAGACTATATTTAATTCTCTCAAACCGTAGCTCCTTCCTGCCTTTGCTGTAGCCTACTCTTCAGAGACTGTTTGGAAATCAGCTCAATCTGAAATCAGGAAGGGCTGAGTCATAGTTCACTTGGTTCCAGCTCCAAATGTCATTCAGTGATCACTTTTCCCAGTTCAGTGTTAGGAAATGAAGTAGATAGAAACTCACCTCACTTCCACATGCCCACAGAGATGAGATAGATAGAAAAAAAAAAAGACGACAAAATACTGTCACTGTTTCTTGCCTGCCTCTAACAGAGATTTACACTTCAAGATCTAATTGTAATCAACTACAGTTTTAGTTTTTCTATAAACTTTAATTCAGGGAGTTTGTGTCAGCAATATTATTGCACTCTTTTGTAACTGCAATTATTTTCAACGTACTAAAAGATGTATCCAGTACTCCTGACAAATAGTGCCTGATACTGAACACTTATGTACATTCTGGTGATTAAGGATTTTGTTCATGAGGAGGAGTTACCTAGTGGCTGTTCAGTAGTGGTTGCCAGAATCACAAGCAAATCCCCAGGTTAAAGCAGGAAACAAGTAATCTGTGAAGAAGCTCATTCCATCTCCTTTCTATGAGAAATGTGTTTGTACATTGGCCAGAAACCCATGTTTATATTTGTACAAGATGGAAAAAGTAGCTATATTTTGTCGTTCATCTCTTTGGCATTGTCTCATGGTTTCGATAGTAACTTGAACTGCTGCAACAGCTGGAATAAAAAGGAGGCTGTCTGATAATATTGAATCATGAGACAATAGTCCTGTCTGAAGATCTGCAATTTAAGTGTCAGTTGTTCTGATGATGCTTTTAATAGTTTTACTCCCTTCTAGTTATAGACAGAGTGTAGGTGCACTAGCTCTGAAACAGTAGTTACCGAAAACCTTCTGGAACTGGTGTTCCTCGCCATCTTTCTTTTGCCATAGCATAAGTGATGTGCATTACACGTAAGGGTGTGAGACTGCTACGCTGCTCTTTCAAACAATCAGTTACTACAGAGGCTGTTAGCAGAAATGTAGCTGTAGTTAGGTATTGGGGAATACATACACTCCAGGTTTTAAATGCATATAAGGGCACATGTAAAAATTCTTCTTAAAGACACCTCTTGTATTAACCTGCTGTACTTCAAGTAATTTGTCACTGCCAAACTTAAATTTTTATTAGGTTTTGCTGAATTTTTTTTTTTCCCCCCTCAAATCTTAACGAAATTTAGGCCTTAGGTTAAGACACTCTGGTCATCTTTGAGTGGAACTCCTTGCCTGCTGCTTTGGAGCTAATGGCAAAGCATAGAAAACCTTCAGAAAATAGTCATAGAAACAAACTGATGTTTTCACTGAAACTAGCCATTTTATTTGTGTGTTGAACCACTTGTGTTATTGGCCCCAAATTTTTAAATTGATTTTAATAACTGATGAGCCCATATTGTTGGCAGCATTGGTTATTGACTTCAGAAACCAGAATACTGAGTCCAGAGCACTGAAAGTGGGAGTATGATCGTCAACCACTTGATTATAAATTCTAGGCACATGCTTAGCCTTGAAAGATACATTGAGGATCAAACACCTTAGGACAAAAACTCTTTATAATTTAATCACTGTTCCTTATTCTGCTGTCTGCCTGTTAATTGCTGCACACCACTTATATTATCTAATGAAAAGGCCACCCCGTGCTCCTATAACAGTCTCACCTTATAGAACAAAATCAGGACAGTTAGACAGTCTTCTAAAAATACAACTCTGAGTGACATGCTTGTATTCTCTGGCAAACCAGAAGCAATGGAAGTACAGTCCAAAATGTATGCCTCCTGATAAGAACACCATGTGTGGCACAGTTTTACAAGCTGTGCCTTACCTTTGGCCTGTGGAATGCATGTAAAATGTTCCAGAAAGAATCTCCAAATTAATGTCTCTGTTTCTTTTAATGGCTTGTAACTCTAGTGAAATGACACAATTCCATGCCCTCAGCTGCACAAGATTCTAAATTGCAAGTAAATGGAATTCACTGATAAATGTCCTAAAAAACAAAGTTAAATACCCTGACACTAACTGCATTTGTGGTTCCTTGAACTCTCTTATTTCTGTCAGCTCCTCTTTGATGTTTAGAAGTCTATCTGAAATCACATGGGACTTCATTCTAAAAGTCCAGATTATCAGTTAAAGTGTACATTTGAATCCCTTGTTTTATCCTCTGCCAAGATCATTTCAATTTCCCTGAGGCGTGCATCAAATGCAGTTATCTAAGTAATGGGAGATGAGATCATGTCATTCCTGATCTCAGGTTTCTAGACAACGCCCACACTCTGGGACAGCAAAAGCTCACTGTAGTGAAACCTTCGACCAAATATTTACTCAGAATGTTTACATACGCATGGGAGCTTTGACGCTGTACCGGTATTCTCCTATCCAGGGAATCACCTTGTTTTTATAAGCTGACACTATTTACATGACTCTCAAGTCAGCTCAAATTCCTGATACTTCAGTGTTTGCTTGAAACGTTTCACAGAGGGTTCTGATTCTCCCCCTCTTTACGTTACTTCATTTACAAATCTGACACTATGAACAGAGTGAGTTTACACACAGAAAAATCATTACCTTCACTTCTGTAAATTTCTTGGATCAGGCTGTCTCTTCATCAAATGCTACGCTGACAGTTGTCTCTAAGTTATCAGCAGTGTGAAGTTCTTAGACTACTGTAGGACAGTATTCCTTCTCTGTGTACTCAGCTGAGTTTATTTGAGCACCCTATTTCACATATGCATTATGTAAATAAAATGAACACCTAGATTCTCAAAAAGTGGGACAGAATAATAATCCTATACTGTTCTCTGAAATAATTCTGGTGGATTTATTTAGCAATGGCTCCTAACACATCATTATAAGCCAAGGTCCAGGTGAACTTGATACTATTGGTGTTGTATTTAGTCTTTAATCTGTTTTCTCATTCAAAATGACCTCTATGTTTATCTCCTAAAATAAGTGGCTAAATCTCATATTTTTCATCATGAAATCATTGTCTCAGATTTGCACTCCAGAAATTTGCGCTCCATGTATTATTCTGTATAGCTGTTGCAACTGGTGGAAAAACCTCACCATGTAAATGTTTGTAGTGCGTGAGAACTTCCAGGATGAGACACCCTGTAGCGCTTTCGCAGGGCTGAGGGTGGTTTTTGTTTTGTTTGCTGCTGCCTATGAGTTTTGTCATTGATGGCATTTCAGGTCGTATATACTTGTTTCAGGTGTTTTGTTTTGTTTTTTTTTTTTTTAATATATTTTTGGTTTGGATTTAGATTTGTTCTAAAAGCTGAAAAAGATGGAGAGAAAGATTTATATGCCTGTTCAGTCACATTGCTGCAGTGTTTGGAAGGTTTCATCACATCGGAATGAGACTTCCCATGTCCTTAGCACTGTGTCACTCACAAAGCTTAATTGCCCATAACTTTGCCAGGCATGTTTTGTGGCAAGTTATATAATTCACTGCAGGTCTCTCTGGATTTATGTTTAGCACTGTTTTCAACTCAAAATTCAATGTCTGTCTCTGTTTAAGTAGACTTTGGTTTAACCAGGAAATAAATTGACATTTGTGGAACTTAAAAGCAGTTTGAGGTAATCTCTGTAGAGAGATTTCCTTCCTCTCTGAGCTTCCTTAGTTTGCCATATTGCTGGCACGTGGGATTTTGCTGCTTGCATTTGTACCCCTGTAAAATGATCGGCTGCCATCAGTTCCCAGGCATGAGGATCTGTGTCCTTATCACCTACACTTTTAGGAAAGCTGGGAACCTTCCATCAAGTGCTCTTCCAGAGCCTCTCAGCTGAGTACATGTTCCCTGACTAAGGCCTGCCAAGGTCACTCAAAGTAGACATGGCTCTCTGAAACTTTCCTGTGCTTAGAATATTGCCTTGGTAGCTCCTGAGGCTGTGAATGAAGGGTGAATCTTGAAAAATCTGTCTAGCCGATCCTGGTCTTTTATAGTTTCAAACACTGCAGTGTCTCAGCGACCTTTAAAGCTCAGCAGTTTGTCTGATGCATAAGTTTCCCTGGATTTCTTTCTTTTTTCCTCCAGTATGTCTAGGAGTGGCCTCTGCTCAGTGCTGAGATGTAGTGTTGATGTCATCAGAGCCTGATGCAAACTGTTTGCCTGAGATGGCACCCAAGGCTCTTTGGCTTGTGTTTTCCATTTCCATCCAAACCTCATGGTTTTCAAGAATGCCTAGCCACTAGGAATACTAGGAACAGAGGACATTTGAATGTGGTTCTGTGTGATCAACCTAACTTTAAAAATCAAAGATCTAGATAATTTTTAACAGTTTGATGAGAAAGGAAGGGAAAATGTTGAAAATGTAAAGACAGAAGTTAATCTGTGTTAAGTATTTAACAATGGCACAAGTTATAAAGAAAAGTGATCTTACTGAATCTATGTGAGAATAGTATAAACTACAGAAGAACTATATATAGTAGAAAGCTGATCTATACTTTTTTGAAAGGATACAGAAAAGTTTAAAAACTGAAAAAGAACAAAAAAGTAGAGTGAAGGACCAAAAAGCAGTGGGAAAGATCCTAAAAATAGCAGTGAATTAGAAATTAGTAGAAAAGCACACTAATTTTTTCAATGCTCATTGCCCTTCTCAGTGAGTAAAATAAATCATGCAGAGAAAAAAAATCCAAAGACTCTTATAGAGCTATGTTATTGAAATTTCTTTCCAGCTCTTCACAAGAAGAGTATAAGATTTCTAATACGCAATACTTAACTGATTGAGGAGTTTGAGAAGTATTGTACTTTGTCAGACAGTAAGTGCAGCGTCTCCTCCAATACGGAAGAATGAAATATTAGAGCTGCTGAGCACTCCCTTCAGAGAAGAACATAGTTGATTGCGGTATGAGACCTGGCCACTGCATAAGCCTCCTGGAAATGCTGTGGGGTAGGGGCTTGAGGGATGCAGCCTCAGAGCGCATGGAGGATGAAGCAGCATGTTTTTAAGCCGTGTAGATCCAAGTGGGATGGAATACAAAATGCACCACTGCTGGAAAAATTGAACAAAATAGCTTAGATAACAACAGATAGTTTTAAATTCTGGGTTACATCATTCAGATGTTAGTTGACTGGAGAATGCATCAAACTGTGAAGGGCTAATCACTTTTCCAGCTACTGTTGCAAACAAACATAAATACTAAGAAGCAAAGTTAAAAAATATGGGAATATTGTTCATTCATATTTGTGAACTTGTTAACCCATTATTACTTATTTGTTTCAGAAGAATCTGCAAGACTAAGCAATTAAAAATGATAATAAGGCATCCATTGCTGTGAACCTATTTTAGGCTATTAAAATATACTGAATGTGACTACATTCATGTGGGACTCTCATCTGTATTTGCTATGGAGTAGCTAAGCATTGTGTTGCAGCCCTAGATATTACAGAAAGAGCTTTCTTTTTATACTATGATATTACATTGCTTGTCTTCACATAGATATGTTCCATATTAATCACTCTTGATTGTTTCCATGTGTGAGTGCTTTTATTCTAGAACAAGGGTTGGTGAAACCCAACTTCCAAACCTTATAGGAATGAAACCCCCTCAATTAGAAATAACAGTGCTCAAGTATGCAGTTAACTGGGTACAGCTACTGAGTTATGTAGAGAAGAAGTAAGTCTGAAAAGCCCATGAGCTCACATTAGTAATGTACAGAAAGACAAAGATAAAAGTTGTTATGTTCTGGAGAACATGGGCACAGGCCGTTTAACTGACAGAAGTGTATCAGTTTTAACACGTGGCCAAGGAAAAGGTTAATTCCATTTAATTCATCCAAACATAGTTCACAAGGAACTGGAGCAAGGGATTTCCTGGTAGATGAAAAATCTGGAAGAGATGAATATACCTCTAATGTTTAGGAATTTGAAATACAGTTTCATTCTTGATATTTTATGCTACATGGCCAATATCATAAAAAGAGAGTTTTTAGCAAGAGTGTTTTTAGTTTCATTTTAATTTTTATCAGAAGTGATACACATGCTGCTAATACAGGAGTTCTTAACCATTAGGTGGAGATTAATTTAATTTTATCTTCTTTTTCTTCAGATTTTTTGTCAGTTTAAACAAAATAGTCCACTTTTCCTTTCAACTTGCCATGCTCAAAAATGACATACCATTTTGTTCTTCATTTTTAAATCCGTTCTAATATTTTATCTTGGGTTAGATTCAGTGGTGTTTCATGTGATATCAGGAAGGAAAAACATAGAATGCAAGGAGATTTCTGTAAAAAGCAAATACGAAAGTGATTGTTCCTGTCTCCTATTCATGGCACAAAGGGACTGCTTCTGTTAAAGATTGGATACAGTTTCATGTCTCTGTGTAGTATAATCTTGTGCAATTACCTCAGTGTGGTTCAGAAAAATGACTCTGTAAATATGGCCATGTAGGGTTCCACAACTGTTTCACATTTATTTCATAGAAACTTTGTTTTTTTCTTTAACTTAAATAAAAGTTTTGTCAACACAGCTAAAACATAGAAAATGTGGGTGAAGGTATTATCTGTCTTGGTTCTGAATCACAGAATCACAGAATCACAAAATCGTAGGGGTTGGAAGGGACCTCCAGAGATCATCGAGTCCAACCCCCCTGCCAAAGCAGGTTCCCTACGCCAGGCTGCACAGGTGGGCATCCAGGCATGTCTTGAATAAGGAGACTCCACAACCTCCCTGGGCAGCCTGTTCCAGTGCTCTGTCACCCTTACCGTAAAGAAGTTCTTGCGCACATTGGTGCGGAACTTCCTGTGCTCCAGTTTCTGGCCGTTTCCCCTTGTCCTGTCTCCACACACTGCTGAAAAGAGTCTGGCCTTGCCACTTTGCCCCCCATACCTTAGATATTTATAGACCTGGATCAGGTCCCCTCTCAGTCTTCTTTTCTCAAGGCTAAACAGACCCAGTTCACTTAGCCTTTCTTCATAGGGGAGATGCTCCAGGCCCTTCACCATCTTTGTGGCCCTCCGCTGGACTCTTTCCAAGAGATCCCTGTCTTTTTTGTACTGGGGAGCCCAGAACTGGACACAGTACTCCAGATGAGGCCTTACCAGGGCAGAGTAGAGGGGGAGGATCACCTCCCTCGACCTGCTGGCCACGCTCTTTTTAATGCAGCCCAGACTGCCATTGGCCTTTTTGGCCACAAGGGCACACTGCTGGCTCATGGCCAACCTGCCACCAGGACACCCAGGTCCCTCTCTGCAGAGCTCCTCTCCAGCAGGTCATCCCCCAACCTGTACTGGTCAATGCAATTATTCCTCCCTAGGTGCAAGGCTCTACACTTGCTTTTGTTAAACCTCATCTGGTTTCTTACTGCCCAGCTCTCCAGCCTGTCCAGGTCTTGCTGAATGGCAGCACAGCCTTCAGATGTGTCAGCCAATCCTCCCAACTTCATATCATCAGCAAACTTGCTGAGGGTGGCCACTATCCCTGCATCAAGGTCATTGATGAAGATGTTGAACAAGACTGGACCCAGCACCGACCCCTGAGGAACACCGCTAGTTACAGGTCTCCAACCAGACTCTGCACCACCAACGACGACCCTCTGTGCTCTGCCAGTCAGCCAGTTCTCAACCCACCTCACTGTCCACTCATCTATCTCACACTTCCTCAGCTTTGTTATAAGACAGTGGGAGATTGTGGGAGACAGTATCAAATGTCTTGCTGAAATCAAGGCTTGTTGATTGCTGAATCAACAGCAATCATGTACACATGGGTCACTCCAGAAGTATTGCCTCCAATCTATTTCCATGTAAACTACAACAGATACAAAAGGCTCAGTAGCGCTATTTGATAGAGCAAATTCTCAACTACAAGATATTATTTTTCAACATAGCCACCATCATTAGCTATGCATTTTTGCCAGTGATGAACAAGTGCCTGAATGCCACGCTCATAAAAATCTGCCCCAGCAGAGGTGACCCACTGTTTCACAGCTGCAATGATGGCATCATTGCTATGAAAATGTTGCCCATGCAATCCACCTTTCATTGGCCTGAATGGGTGGAAGTCAGGAGGCATCAGATTATGTCGTGGGTGTGTTAGGACAGTCAGCCAAGATTGGCTATGTGCTCCATAGTCTTCAAACTGCTATGGGGCCTGGCATTGTTGTATTGCAAGAGAAAACTGTCTTCTTCTCTGGCCTGACTTTAGAAGTTCAAGACTTCAGCTTAGTTAGCATTATGATGTAGTGCTCAGAATTTATGGTTTGTCCGGATTTCAGGAAAACCAGAAGGATCCTTTCCTATCTCAAAAGACAATGCACATCACTTTGCACACTAAGGGCTGTATCTTCAACTTTTTCTTTCATGGAAAATTCATGTGGCCACTCCATGGATGGCTGTTTTGACTCCAGCTCATGGTGGTGACACCACTTTTCATCACAGGTACTGATACAATCCAAGGAACTCACCTTCAGCCTCATATTGGTTCAGTAGATCCTGACAAACTTGTCTATGGTGTTCTTTCTGTTCCGGTGTTCTTTCTTTTCCTCTGTGGGCATTCGTGGGACCCACCTGCTGCATACTTTGGGATATTTCAACATTGCCACCATCATTTCCAAAACATTGAAGCCAATATTCAGCTCCAAATGCAGTTCCCTGGCCATAATCCACTGATTTGTGTGGATGAGCTGATTGAGAGACTCTTCACTTTGTGGTGTGACAGCTGTGCATTGCTGTCCAGAACATCATTTGTCATTCACGTCACTGTCACCACTGCTGAAATGCCCCACCCACCACCTCACTGTGCTCACATCCACTGTTTGGTCTCCATAAACATTCAGGAAGCATCGATGGATGTCAGTGGATGCAATTTTTTACACATGGAGGAACTGAATTACACACCTTTGGTTCATACACACTTCTGTGTCAGATGCCATTTTGTCAGACTACCCCTCGGCTGCCATCTGTCACATGGCGACAACATGTAACAGAGCATTGATGGGAAGGTTCAGCTTCTACTGCCATATCACCAACATCTGCCTCTGACATCATGTAACAATATAATAAACTAGAAAGCATTATTTTGAGAGCAACCCTCATATTTTACTTGTGGAAATAATTTTATTGTTCTCCTGAAAGTAGGCCAAAATGCTAACCTGCTCAACCCAGATTTGCCTCCTTTTGCTTTCTCTTGCCCCAACTATGGTATTTGCAGTTCTGATAGGACAAAAACCTGTGAAAGTATGTTCACAGTTCCTAATTCATAAAGATACTTCAGCTTATGCCTAACTTTTCAGCATATGTGATGTCTCGCTGGTTCATGCTTTGAGAATTGAGTTGAAACTCAGGAATCTGGATTGTACATTTTGGCTTTGCGTCAGACTTCTAGTATTTCCTGAACAAATGATGTAGTCTCTGGCTGCCTCAGCTTTTCAGTGTAATATGGAGGTGATGCTCCTTTACTGTATGCACTTTATGGCGGTTAAGAGCTTCTGTGTCTTGATAGTGAGTTGCTGTTACTTTAAACACTGAAATAAAATCTAAAGCCCTGTGACTGAAACACCAATGGCAAAACTGTAAGGTAGAATTCCTCTTTCAACTCACATTTCCGGATCTGTCAGTGTGAAATTTGCAATGGAAATAAATAGTAGAAGACTTCCAAATGAAAAAAAAATTTGAAATGAAGATTAATTTTAGAAATTGGAACTTGGTAGTTATCCATGGACCTAGGACAAAAACAGACATCTGGGAGCAGTAGGGAGTGCTGAGAATCATTTCCTAGCTTATATGAACAGTGATCAAGCATCAGATCTTTTGCTTAATGACAAAATATCTGGTGACTGTATCACTGAAAGCAACTGGCAGAAAACTGCTGTTAGTCCTCTCTGCTGCACAGTATTTCATTTTGATGCCTAATACAACTTGTTTTCTTGCAATAGAAAGAATACCATGGAATTTGGCCTTTTGTTGCAGCAGGACACACATCTCACCGTTGATCTGTTTGTTTTTCTTTTCTTTGTGTTTTGTTTTTATTTTATTTTGTTATGCTGATGGCAAAATGCTCTTTGTAGTGGCACTCATTTGATTATTAATCTTTAAGTGAAATAAGTTTAATTACTGTAGATGTTTCATGGGAAATTAGTTTTGTTATGGGACTCTAGAAGTGAATTTTATGTTGGCTGTCTTATAACAGAAAACAGTCTGCAAACTTTTGTGTGTATGGATTTTCAAAAGGCATGTACTTTTAGAGAAATCATTTATCACTTTGAAGGTAGGACTGTCATCTTAGGTTGAAGCCTATGATTTCTTCTTCTTAAAAGCATAAATTTCTGAGTATAATATTTTATGTTACATAAAGGATGTTCTGCACTATTATTCACTGTATTGTACAACTGAAAAAATTTATGGTGAAGGGACTTCATTTGGAGCACATCAGAACCAGAAAGTATGTTTTGTGCATTGGGCTTTAAAAGAGTTAAATACATTTTACTGTGAATTGCTGTATGATAAGATCTCATATTTAAAATGTTCATATTATCAATGTTATCAGAAAAAAATGTGACTGGATGTGAATGTTCCAATATATTTGTTTTCTTGCTATTAAACTAAACTGACATTCTGAAAGGACATTCTCAAAGCAACTTCTTCAGATGCTGCTAAGTTGTATTTATAATTAGTTCCTAATTTAGCTATGCAAGCAGAAGGAAGGATGGATGCTTATGTTTTGCCAGATATGCATTTTTTTCCCCTTTTAAAATGTAATTATTGGAGAGGATTTTTTTTTTCATTTAAACCATCTTAACAGACATCCACTCCTCAGCTACCAATGTGTAGTTATTGCGTTTATGCATTCAACTTCGTAGTCAAGTGATGCTATTTTTTTTCTGCTGCTGCTTGACAGCCACTAATAATAACACATGAGGACAGTCAAACAAAATGAAGACAAATGCTGCTTGTCGCAGCAGAATCATAATGTCTTCAGACTCAGTAAAGACCGTCTAACTGTATGTGGATGCTCCTTATAGCTTATTTAGGCCTGTGGTTTCCCTGTGTTTTTGTTTTTTTTTTCCCTTTCTTTCTTTCTTTTTTCTTTTTTTTTTTTTCTAAAAGCACAAACATTGTGCAGAAATACATTAAGACAACATATGGGCCTGTTAGTTAGCCAAAACAACGTGGAGCAGGGAGAATAGAGATTGCAATGCACAGATGGATATTTTAAAAAATTCATGAGTGGCATAACAGATCTAAAAGGTAAATTTTAGTCAAAATTCAAGTGAAAAGCATAGAAAATACCTAAAAATGGCACTTTGCAAGATTTTTAAGTTACCTGATATAAAACGTTGCAAATATTGTACAGATGTGTTTATTCCATTATTTGATAATCACATTTCATCGCAGCAATAATTATGTCTGTATAGATATATGCCATCAGAAGTAGATTGCTGATAAACAATAGCACTTTTCTTCTACTTGATGTAAACTCTGCAGTATCAAATATCCATATTATTTCCAGTTCAATATTAGAAAATGTCGGTCATTGTGACAAGCCTGGCAAAAGCAGTGCATTTAACAGCCCTGTTTGTAGTGAAGTGCTGGTTTAAATAACCGCATATCCATGTTACATTACTTTGTTGGTAAAATCAGAATCTACACAGAAAATAAGCAAATAGTGCTTCTCTCCTCTAAATTCACTTCGTCATAACAAAACTAAACATCTCACTGAGACAGAAGGGAATCTGATCTGATTTTTCTTGGTTGTAATCGAGGGCAGACTTTGGTATTTAAAATAACATTCATATTATCTCTAGAACTTGTGGATGTTTCTAGCTTTTAGCATGTTCTTTATTAAGGAATTAGATGCTATGGGAATTCTTAAAACTATTCTTTTTTTTTTTTTTTTGTCTGTTGTTGTGATTATCCTAGAAGTACTTTAAAAGCACATCTCAAAGGAGTCAATTTTCTTCCGTATTAAAAAAATGCTTACGAATTTGATTTGCATTTTTGTGACTATATTCAATAACTGTGTGTTAATACTGATGCATCCTTTTGCTTCATTCCTACAGTAGTTAATCTCCCTGTAAAATTATAGCAGTCACTAGTTTTGATAGTGGCAACAATGGGAGTGCCAGTATGGAGGGAGAATCCAAGCAGATAGGAACACTATGAGCATTGCATGATGTAAATCTGTTGTAAGCAATGTTAGAACTGAGGAAAGGAGGCAGGAATATACCTAAGGTAAATTTCTTGTTATTTCTTTGGTTTTTGAACTAGAAGTCTTGCTGTTTGCCATCATTACTGATAACTGCAGATTGTGAAGAGAATAGTAGGACAGAAAAGGCTACAGTTTCAAAGATGATGCTGTTCTAGATTTTTTTTGTACTTAGAAGTGTTAACCTATCAATACAGTCCTGGCTATCAATGTCAGTATAGCTTTGCCTAGAGAATCCAAACATGCAGACCTTACCAGTCAAAAGATGACTTCAAATTAGAAGTTGTAGTTTCGCTATGTGGTACATGGCTTGAAATTATGGATTGTTCACAATTTTCTTTTTGCTGAACTAAGCCAGGGAGAAAAAAAAAAAAAGAGATGAAAGAAATCACAAATGCATACTTCTTTTAATATAAGATTTCTGTGAAGCTAAGAAAAGAACTGATTGGCATCATACACTCATAGCAAACTATTTCATCAGTGTCCATAAGTTTAAAAAGGCTACTCCCTAAAATTTATTGAGAAGGCCATCTCCTCTCAGTGATCTTGAGCATAAATATTGTTTGGATAAGCCTCTTCTTAGATTTCAGTGAAAAATGCACAGTTCCCATTTACCGTGGATTTTATTGTAACTACTACTTTTCAAGTAGGAAAAGGTGAAAGATGTCATTGTGGATACTTGTGGAAAGTTTCTATTTTGCATGAAGTTCAGGAAGGAAAATTGCACACAGTTTTTGCTGGATAATTTTGATATATCAAAAGTGCTATGATTTATGGAACAAGAGCAGAAGGACAATATTCCTATATGAAGAGAAAGCAGATAGGCACATTAGTACCCGGAAAAGTATCTTGTACTCAATTCAGTAAGAACTGAAGTGTAGCAGAAAGTGGTGGTAATCGTGCCATTAGAGGTAATGAACAAGGAAATGCATAATTTTAATGGCATTTTCAATAAATAGACAAGATAGACATTGTTTGTGGGACTGTAGAAAAAGAGACAAGAGAAGTCTAGACACATGGTGATGGGAGCCTTGACAAGGTTCTGCTTGAGTAGATGAGGAAGAAAGGCAAGTTAACAGCAGTGTTATGCAGGGAAACTTGGCAATGTTATGCCCAAATTAGAAGTGAGGAAATGATCCAAATATTTCCGTTAGAACTGTTTCTGTATCTGCTTCTCATGGAGAAATAACTTGATGCTGTTAGCCAACTGTTAGCATCAAGAAGAGATATCTGTCCCTTTCTAAAGCATTGTTTGAATTTCAAGGGACTCTACCCAAACCAAATGTCAGAAATTTTCTATGCTGCCGGAGAAGAACAGAAAAATGAAAGTATATTTACATTTGTAGGTGAATATTTAAAGGGGAAAATACTTTTTCAAATACTGACAATAGAATATTTTATTTGGAATATTAAACAATGATAACCATCCAAATAAAAAAGCTATAAAGTTAAGTATGCTTCTAATACAGATGTCAAACGTAATCCAGTCATTAAAAATAGAGTAGCTGCAAAACTGAAAGGTATGGTTTTATTTTAAGGACCTAAGCATTTATTTGTATGACAGTTCTGTAGTAATGGACAACTTTCACTGCGACACTAAAATACAGATCTAATGATTTGCCAACATTTTGATGTCATTCCAGCAGCATAACTTTGGAGGTAGGACTAAAATCTAATTGCTTGCTATTTTAAGAGAAGACAATTCAGAAGGTGCTAGCAATTCACCTCCTAGCTCTATGTCAAGATTCCCCCTGTAAATTAAATTATTAATTGGCATGTATGTCTGTTTATTTAATGAGGAGCGTGACAGCCTTTGCTGGCACATATGTGAGAACAAAAACATCACAGTAGGAGCTTCTAAACTGCCCAGCAAGCCAAGGGGTTAAGCAGTTTGATATGCTGTATTAAAAGTAGCTGTTATTAGCAAATGTTGTCTGGCTAGTTGCAACATAAATACCAGAATGTGGTATTCATATGGAAGAAAATATTTGTAAGTCTGCATTAGGGAAAAAGTTTACTTCCTGCATTCTTATGTTTTCACTTTTTTATGTGAACCACATATTATGAAACAGTCATTTTCCAAGTTTCACAACATTATATCCCGTTTAAATACAAACTCCAAGTTTGGCTATGGTCATGTGGGGCAGGGTTGGCAAAGGGCACAAATGACAGCAGATGTATTCTGTAATGCAGTAATGTACCTAGGTCAAAATCCTGTAGGACGGAGTATATAGAGACCGAGAGTAGCCAGGCCCCCTCTTCCCAGCTCTTTTCTTGAGAGGTAAGCAGCAAACTCTTCATTTCTATTAACAGAAGCAACAACATGGATAAGAAAGTTTCCAGTTTCTCTGTCTGTGGTTCCAGGGGGAAAAAAAAAAAAAACAAAAACAAAAAACAAACAAAGGAATATATGTATGTATATCTGCAGAGTATTCACCCACAAATTATGCTGTCTGCTTAATGGAATAACCTCTCTCCATTAGGCTAGGCTGCTCATAGTCTTTATTTATATATTTTTTTCTTAAATAACTTGTAAGTTTAAATCATACAGGATTTTCTCAAATGGCTTTTTTTAATTGTCCAGAGAGGATGTTGCTGGGTCCTGATCCTGCCTCCTTGCAGTTACAGCAATTTTTGTCATTGGCAAAAGCAAGCAGAAGCAGTCCTGTAAGCATGTATAAAGAGAATCATGCTGTATTTTGGCACCTCTTTTGCATCTTTGATGAGTATAGTTGCTGAATGGAATGAGAAGCATATTTTCAGATTTAGCAGGTATGTGGATCCCTCTTAGGATCTCCCTCACACTCCTGACTCCATTCCTCTATAGGTATATTTCTCATGAAACTCCTGAAAAAATTAAATTTTGTACTATGTAAGAAACAGAAAGGAGCTGTTTGACCTTCTTTATCACTTGAATATTCTGATTAGCTGGGACTTGGAAGCATAACTGACCTCCAACTCATCTCATCCCTTTTTTATTTTTTATACGGACATCTAGAAGATAGGGGGAAAAAATGTAAATCATGTAAATTCGTTGTACACATTTGTACTATTTATATACTGTTGTTTTAAACTTCTCTTAATATGAAAAAGCAAATTAACCTACCTCTTTCCAGTAATTTCTTGTACATTCTTTGTAGTTAATTTTTTGTTAGAGTATTTCTTTGGAGTGTCCAAGAAATAAGTTGCTGTAAGCAGAAATTCTAAAATGCGAACTGCAAAAGGTACACAGCATGCTGTTGATATCACAGTAGCATTCCAGAGTTCTGGAAGTCATAAGATTTTTGTGGAGCAGAACTATCAGTAAACCATCACAAAACTGAAGCTGATCATGAATGAATTCTAAAATACGACCATATAGGGCAGAAGTAAAGATGACGGTCTGTGCTGCCTTTCATTTCTGTTTCTATGTATTTCATGAAATAAAAACAGAAAATCCTTTTTACATGCCATTTCTCTCTGTATTTAGTATTACATAGTAAGAGCCTAATCAGTTATTAGGTAGTGTTTCTTCACGTTCTACTTGTTACTTTATGCATGTTTTTACTGAAAGTAAAAATTTCGTCAGACTGATTATTCTTGGTAGGCACACAGTGCCTTAATGAAGGAGAATGTGAAGATGAGAGTGGTTTTAGGTGAAAATTTGTTTCCTGCAATTTTAATGAACAAGTTTTGTGAAAGCATTTTATTCTTTAAAAAAGCTCTTCAAATTATCATGTTGGTATACCATTTGTATGTAGGTGGCTTGCTAAAAGAAATGGATGAGTCTTAGCATATGAACAGTTTATATGTATGGTATTGTCTATACATTGAAAGTTCACTTTCTGTTTCAAATTCTGTTTCACATTCTATTTCAAAGGAGCCCTCTGCTGGACAGCCTGCCTTGATGTGTAGTACTTGTGTGTGTGTGAATATGTGCACACAGAACACAAGTAAAACAATATCTAAATGTACAAGATAGATTTACTATTGCCTAGAAGTTTCTTTGTGATTAAAGAAAGCATGAGCAACTTGGAGTGAATTGGAAAGGATGTGATTTTTTTGTACACTTACAATATAAGTGCTTTAAAATGAAACATTTTGAAGTTCTGAAGAATGGAGCAAAGGAGAACGTTGTGAAACACATATTCGAACTGAACTAGTATTAGAGAGAATTTAAGAAGTGAATATTTCCAAGGATAAGTAATAAATTCAGAAAATACCACGAGAGTTGGGTATTAAATACAATGTGGATAGTCTGTGGATGAGATCCAGCTGGCGTCTGGATAAGCGGATCGTGTGCACCCTCAGTAAGTTTGCAGGCAATACTAAGTTAGGCCAGAGTGACAGTCTGTGTGAAGGTGTAGGAAGAGAGTCGCAGAGGGATCTGGACAGGCCAGATTGACAGGCCAATTCCAATCACGTGAGATTCAGCAGAGGTAAGTGCTGGGTCCTGCATTTGAGTCCTAACAATCCCACACAGCAATACTGACTTAGGGAAGAGTGGCTGGAAAGGTGCCCAGCAGAAAAGGACCCGAAGGTGCTGGCTGACAGCTGGCTGAACATAAGCCAACAGTGTTGGTCTCATTTCTCAGGTGACAGCTGTTAGGATGCAAGGGAACAATCTCAAGTGGTGCTGGGAAGGTTTGGCTTGGAACTCTGAAAGGATTTATTCATGGAAAAGGGGTGCTCAAGAATTGGAAAGGGCTTCCTGGGTGAAGTCCCCATCCCTGAGGTTCTTAAGAGACATGTGGATGTGGCGCTGAGGGACATCACTTTAGTGATGGGACTAGTCTCTAATCTCGGACTTGATGATCTTGAATGTCTTTTCCAAATTGGGCAATTCTATGATTTTAAGTCTTATTTGTTTCTTCTCTGCACTTCAAAATTAGCTTTATCTGATCTTTGTTGCCACATGGTGATTTTATTAGGAGGCTGCAAATTTCATTATGTGTAATCATGTATAAATACTGCAGAAAAATAAATACGTGCAATATAGAAATTGAAATTTACCTAAGTAATATAATAGATTCAGTAAATCATTCCTTATTGGCTTGGAAAGTTGATGTCTAGTTTTCTGTTTGTTACAGAAAATGATTAAAAAAGCTTTTTGGATAGGGTTGCTGTTGTATCATTTCCTGGAGTGCCTTACTGTATGGTTTAAAACATTTTTTCCTTCTGACTTAGTGTGGATTACCGTCTTTGTTCTATGTTGGCAGAGTAGCAATGGAGTTGTAATTATCTGATGTTTCCAAGATCAGTGATAAACTGAGCATGTAAAAGGAAAAGTCTTGAGCAATGCTACAATGGATTGTTGAGTATGAGCTGATCATCTAAATGCGTTGTGTGTAGGGTCTGACTTCTCATTAGAAATAAAAAGTTAGTGTAAGATTTCTTTCTCTCTTTTTCTTTCTAGAAGATGTCATTGTGTCTCAAATTGTGGCCAGAGATAGCTAATCAGTAATAATTAAGGGCCAGAAACGACAAGTTTGAGACAACTTCGGTGTATAGTGTTGTATTTTTCAAAGAAGTTGAAATAATTCTTGTCTCTGTCTCTGTATGTCTACCAGAAACAAGCTCCCAATATATCCCTAATTTGACAAATTTAACAAATTCTTCAGGCTATGAAGTGATCCTGCTTTTAGATCTTGCTTTACATAAATCTTTATTAAAAATGACAAAAGTCCACGAACCTGCTAATTGCAATCTAGATATTGAAATTCTGTATTACACAACTTAACGTGGTAATCTAAGCTCCCACAACTACAACAAAAGAAAAACAAAACAAAACCAGAACCAATCCACCACCAAAAAAACCATAGCTTTGAAACAACGACTTCCAGAGATGAGAGAATACTAACCATGTTGTCAGATGTAATGATCTGCTTGTTTGCAACAAAGCTGACTAAGATTGTCAATTAAATTCATTTTAGTCACTGCAGTCAGCTTTCAAAAGATTTAAAAATGAAGTCTTTTACAGCAGTCACATATATTTTTTTACTTAGGGTTTGGTTGGTTTATTGGTTGTTTTTTCTTGCATTTGAGGCCTTTATGTATTTCAGACATTTATATTTAAAATAAAAATTAATCTTTGCCAAGTTGGCTGGCTAATGAATGAACATGTATGTTACACCAGCTGAGTCAAATAACAAACAAATGTGTGTTTTTTCTTGACTTTTAGATGGAAAATGTGACTGTTTCTGCTTTTGGTTAGCTGTGAAAAACTTGTACACACAATACTACTGCTACTTTCTTTTACCTGCTAGCAATATTACAAGCATTATAGTAATGCTGCTTCAGTTAAGAAACTGGAGTGGATTCCATTATAAATTTGTCACTGTGGCTCCTAGAGTGGTCTGGGACTTGATGTTGAGTGACGTTACAAGCAGCTTATTCGCAAGGCTTTAGAATCTGATCCAAACCCACTGAAATTAATAAGCATACTTGCAGTGAACCTTAACTGGTTTTGGATTAAAAGTTGTGCTGTACTGCTGCTTCTTAGGACTTCAAGTCCAGTAAACCAAAGACAGAATCCAGAAGTCATACCCATGTTTCCTACTTTCTAATGCAGAACGCAGGATTTCATGCTGACTTCCATTTCCTTCCTTTGTCTTTTTCTTCTTCTCTCTTTGTCATCAGAATTCTGCTCTCTCTTCCAGCACTCATTTCACAGATTCTAGGAGTAGTAAAGAACAGAAAATAATTTAATTTTATTCAGATGTGGACAGATGTGAGTTTCAAATAATCTGTATTCCTGTAACCAGAAGTTTAAAAGGAATTCACAATCCTTCAGAAACAGAATGTCGAGTTACAGTGATCAAACAAAAAAAATTCATAGCCTACTACAGCATACTGGCTTCATGGTAACAGCGTACACTTGTATACGTAAAGAAATAAATGAACACTACACTACACCTTGTAGGATGCTTCACCTGATCTTTAGTCTAATACTGGGGAAATGTGACAGAAATTTCCCCACAGGGTTAACAAGTACTCTTAATTACGATCATTTCCTAGTAGGTGTGAACTGTGTGTATAGTCTTTTATACTCAGGCCCAGTTACCTTTGCTACATATGCAGAGCGACTGAGGGTCCAAATCTGTGGCAAGGAAGATAAGTGGTCCTACTGGGTAAGACAAAAAATCCAAATAACCATATGTTCTGTCTTTGTCAGTGGCCACTAGGAAATATGTGGGGAAAAATACTAGAGTAAGGCAAGCACATAACAGAATTTTCCTCCAAAGTCAGTCTCCACTTTAGATATTTTCTGCGCCAAATGTGGTACCCACAATTTTATTATTTTCTCTTTGATGAGTTTCCTAATTGCTTTCACATTTGTCTAGGACTTTATCTTTGCAGTCTTGGGTGGCATCCAGTGATTTTAACTAAGTGAAGTACTTCCTTGTGTTTAAACCTGCTTCCATTTAACTTTGCTGATGTCCTCCAAGAGTCTTAGTGGAGTACATGAGAGGGCAGAGGAGAGGAACAGGGAGCATGCTTCCTCGCCTTCTCACTCCCACCTTCTCTGTCATACTCGTGACTTTGTACAGTCCTAATCTGTTTCCACTTAGTCATTTGTTTCAAAATTGAAGAGTTCTAGTGTAGTCAGTCTTATCTTACGTAGAAGCTATTTGATACTTTGTCTTGTAATTGCTGTATTTTTACATAACATGCATGTTCATTACTAGTTGATTATTGATTTGGCATTGAAACATTTTAAAGAAAAGCGAACACTATATTGCAGTAAGAAGCGTGTTGCAATATGGCAAGGCCTAGGAAAAAAAAAAAGAAAAGGAAATCCTCCTATTCATCTAGACTTAATTGCACGTTTATGCTTCACTGACTGCTTTTTTTTCCCTAAGTCCTACTTCAAGCACTAGGGTATCAGATTGTTTTTTGGAAATCACAGTCCATGTGGTTCTGTCCATAGAGCCTTCACTGGGGAAACACAGTTGCCAGTCTGTCTCTACTAAGTAAGAAGTCTGTTCTGAACAGTTCTAAGGGAAGTCTGTAATAAAAAATAAATCAATACATCAGTGCTGCGGCTGCTGAACTCAGTCTTTCTGAGCATCTGATCTCACAATAAGAGCAAGTATGATCCATTTTATCCTATAAGTTCACGCTTAGTTATTGGCAGCAGAGAGACTTAAAGTGAAAGACAACATATAATAGAGCTAATCTGGATAGCCACCTTGCATTATGGCAGTCAAGGGTGTAAGCAAGGAAGCTAGCAGTCTGTCTTGTTCACAGAGAGAAGGACAGTGAGTTAGTTTATTGATTTTGTTGCTCAGTATCCTCCATCCAGAATAGAAGCAAAGAGATTAGACTTTTTTTTTTTTTAATACAGTCAACTTTATCAGAAATGTTACCATTAGTATAAGTAGCCAACAGCTGGAAAACTAGCATGTAACCATTCTGATGTTGTCCCTATACGAGCTAATTGAAGGTAAAGAGGTTCCTAATGCTGTTTTTCACATATTAGCTGTTCCTTGCTGATGATGTTGACTCTTTTCAAAGAGCACAGAAACCATCTCTGTTTTAGGAAATATCTGAGTCACAGATCGTGGAGAGAGTTTTCAGAGAAAGTATAATTTAGTTGTCTTCCCTGTGTGTCTCCTTTTCCCCACTAATGTGGAAATAGTAAAGGATTAGGTTGGCCTATGGCCTGACTTCGTTGTTCTTAAACTGAAGTATACCTTTCTTGTTCATCATAATAGTTTTAGCAAAATTGAGCAATTTTTTTTTTTTTTTAAATTCAGTTTTAAACATCAAAGTAGGTGGACAAGTTTTCAGAAGCACTCAATTCTAACTCTTTAAACATGACTTAATGAACTGATAAGGCTTGTAGGCAAAGACAAGGCATTTTTCTTATAATCTAAAATAGTTTTACAGGCTTTGTAGATTTTGTATATACATGATCACATTGTGCATGGCATATGTACATTACCACACTGTTCTTCCTTCCATTTTTGCAACTTAAACCTTGGAAATCTGCTTTAAAACAGAGCAAATAATCTTCTTTAAAAGCCGTTCTGATTTTAGGCAACAGTTCCTTGTTTTCCCAAGTGTCAGAGATTCTGACCCCTTTTAATTTTCTGAGCCTAAATCCAATGTTTGCACATATAGACGCTGAGTCTCTCTTTAACTGAACTGAAAGCAGTCTGCTTAGCAATATCTCTGAGTTGGGTTATTTGATGTGGTTGTCTGTCCATCAGAACAGCAGAGATCATTCAGGAGTTCCCTGGACACATTTGTTTTAGTCTCCCAAGAGAACCAGTGCTGTCACTGCAAACTTCTCTTTCTTCCTAACAGGAAAATACGGTGGACTTCCAAAAGTGAAATGGTCAAGGAATGTGACTTTGAACCTAAACACTGTACGTACAGATTATGAGAGAAACTAATTTAAACTACTAGCATGATGGCTATAATTCTTTATGTTGATAGTTAGGAGAACATAATACAGTCTTTTTCACATCATTTTCCCAAAGTGCTACTGATTTCTATGGTCTGTACACCATTTCTAAGGAGGAAACAATTCTAAGCTTAAGTTTTATACTACTTGTGAGTTACTAATGTTCCAACTCAACAAACACAGGGCATTAAAAGTAGCTATGAAACAACTTAAATTAAGAGTGTGAGAAATTTAATACAGAAAAATTTTGAATATGTTGCTTTAATTTTGATCTGGCTCCTTACCACTGACTCCTTCCAGGACCACCTCTGTGAAGCAAAGGTACTCACCCTGATTCTCTTGAAAGCAGAAGAACTTTCTAAATTCCAGGGTAAAAGAGGAAATGAAGGTAAAGAAATCAGAAAGAAACAAACCCCAAATGAAAAAAAAGGCAAACAGTTTTCTTCTTCATTAAAAACTAGATTTGCCTAGATCCTGTGTCCCTATTCTTTCAGCAAAGTCTAGCAATTAGTGAGAACATGGAGCTTGCAATCTTTCAACTTTTTAAAACCTGGATATTATGACAGTGGTTTTTCTGAGCACTCTTGAGATAGTGAAGAGGTCCATCTAACCTCCGCATCCTGTTTCCTACAAAGCTTTTCTTGACCCCTTTTCTGACATCTAAAATAATCATTAGAGCCAAGTTCTACTTGTCTCCAGAAAAAGGGGCAACAAGCCCAATTCCTTCTCCCATTTCAACAGCCCTTTGCTGTTTTGTAGCAAAATGCCTAAAATTGCTGTAAATAAAATATGACATCAGGTCAGTATTGAGCCACTTGTTAGATGATACTTATATAGAGGTGAAAATTTTGTTGTCAGTTTGAAGGGAAAGGGAAGAATTTTTATTTTTTTGATGCAAGAGGAACTTTTAAAACAGTCTCCTATCTCTGTATTTTGCCATTACTGTACTCTATCCTGTTTCTTACATTTTTGATGAGTAGAGTATATTTGACCCCATGATTATGACCGAGATGCTTGGAGTTGAAAATGTTTTTGTTGAGAGTGGGCTGATGTGCTGATAAAAAACATGAACTCCAGGCCAAATTTTATATAGCAAATTTTTCAAGGCTACTTGACACTTTGATATCGCAAAAGCAAAGGTCTTCTGCGAGTATAAGCTTAGCATGTATAGTCTCTATTTTTTTACAGGAGTAACTGTTCCAAAGAAAGAGTTTTATCTAAAAATCTGCATATCTTAATAATATTGTTATCGTTTTGCTTCCTCTGGCTTGAAGTGTAGGTCTATATGAGAACCATATAAGTTTAATGTCTTCTCATTCAATTAAAACCGTTCGATATTTGCACTGTACAGTGAAGTCAGCAGCACATACTTGGAAATTCTCCTTTAGATTATATAAATATATAATATTGAGCTGTACAGTTTAATATATTCTTCTGAAGGAGGATCTGTGCTTTTTAGGACACAACCACTAGCTTTTATTTTAACCACTGAGGCAAACTGAGTTCATTAGTGAGAATAATAGGATTAAACATGAAAAAAAGTGGACCCAAACTTTCTAATCTCGTTTGAAAGGAGCCTCTCCAAAAGCAGACAAATGCTTTCTTTTTGCTGCCTTTTTGAAGCACCATTTCACTGAAGCTGACTCAGATTGATAGAATAAGTAAAAAGACGAGTCACATTCTGCAGCGACGTTATGTCTGACTAAGACAGTATGAAGCACTAGCTTTCAATAAAAGGAAATGTATTCTACTTCCTGTTAAGTTTCCCCCCTGCTTCTTATTAAGTTCAGGTAAGTGTAGTTCCTTGATATAAAAATATGTATCCAACATTGACTTTTTCCTTTGGTTGAGGATACTAACTAAATGAAATGATCTTCAGCATTGGTGGCTGCTTATTATCTTTCAAACACATAAGTGTAGCAGGTTACTTTCAAATGAAGTGGTATGGTGCTGCAGCACCGCTAACCCTTCCCAGGTGTCTTGCCTGTGTGCAAAACTCCTGCTGCTTTTCTAGCTGAAGTGTGCTTGATCTCTTCTCCGTCGCCACAGTTAGGGGTCTATTGTTACACGCTCATCTGAAAGCTTGCAAATGACATTTGGGTGTGATCGACTTCTGATGGAAGATTACAACTCTGTGGATCAAAGTGTACCACGCATTGTAAAGGGGCTCTTAAGATTTTTAAAGGTTTATTATAAAGAAGATAATTACACAGTCTGATTTAGAATTGTTTCTGTACTTGTCAGTCGTACTTTTATGAGCTGAGCTTGTACTTCAGCTGCATATGCCAGAAGTAGTTTTTTGTAAGAAATGTAATTACGGATTGCATAAAATTTTTCCAAGATTCCACTTTTAGAGAAGTTTGGTACACAGAAAGGAAACTTCTGCTACCTAAGTATTTTTTGTCTTCATTTGGTTTAATATTTATAGTAATTTCCCTAGGGTTTTGTATCATGACTATTCACTGATACTGCAGTCATTTCTAGAGCCCTCTTATTTTATATTTTGATTAATAAATTCCTTTCTTTAGAGCAAGGACTGCAGAGTTCAGAAGTTCAACAATAAAAGCAGTTTAGGGTATTCTGCCATTTGAACGCTGGCAGTACTGAAACACAGGCAACTGGCTGCGTTTCAGGTTATTCTGTGTGATTTACAGATGAGATTAAAATATTGCTCTACATTTGAATTGTCTCTGAGCAATTACCTTACAAGAAAAGCTAAGGATTCTACAATAATTCTGTGTTCATCTGTTTGCGAGGTGATTTGTAACCATTTCTAAATAGTAGAGAGTAGCTGCTGCCTTGTCTAACACTGACCTTACCACTTCACATGACTGATTTTGTAAGGATCTACATGTAGGTGTTTAGATGTTTCACTGCTTCTGCCTGACATAAACTAATGATGTAGACTGGCTAAACATGGTGACATGATTAAACAGGGATATTAATTAGTGGCTTCTGTGAAAGACCGGGTCCCTCTTTTTAGCAGCATTTGTTATGCATGTACAGAAATTAAAGAGACAGAAGTTGATGTTTTCTTTATAGCATCTGTCAATAGCATTAAGAGTTCAGGAAAAAACCTTTAAGCTATCTAGTAAAATGCATAAGGTCCATCTTCGTGCCCCATGGTTGTGCAAAAACGGTATCTTTGTGTGAAGGGAAATGGAAATTTTCTGCAGGCAGTAATCATCTGTACTATTACTTAGATGTCATGTATTGATGATGCTATTTCAATCAAACATATCTCATTCAGAGAGCTTTTGATGGGAGGAATTTTTGGAAGGGTTTAGGAAGGTTAAATCTGTGAGACATGGCTTCCATCTGGAATGCATTAGCTACAAAGATTTATTAGCCAGAGTGCCTCTGCATAATGTTCCATGGAAAGCAAAGCCCTGCATCTAATTTCCAGCATGATGTCTATATGAGGAGTGATCTTTGAAATATCATAGGTGACAATCAAGTTTGTTATAAAAATAGTAAATGCACAGGATTTTCATGGTGGCTATTTTAAATCCCTCATGAGGGCTGCTAAGCAGGTAGTTGATTTGTTGACAAATGATAAAACTGTAGGAATAGCAACATGCATGACATTTTTAAACAGGATAGACTGTTTTACCACTAAGAGTCACATCAGGAAAATTATCAGCATTTAGTGGTTGCTTAGCTCTGTGAAGGATTGCATTAGGAAATAATAGAGGCAATATTTAACTTACTGTTTCAGTGTTTTCTGATTAAATCTGTTTCAAGAAGTGCTGGTTCTGATCAGCAGGCAGGAGGGAAAGAGCTTTATAGATTCAAATACATTAAAAAAGCTAATTCCTTGCAATTCTAAATCATCATGTGTCCAATAGCAATTAAAAATTACTAGCATAAGGACAGTACTGATCTCACTTCCACAATTGGCCAAAGGAAGAAAAAAATGCTATTTTAACTCTGCAACAACAGAAAATAATTCAGCAATGTGCCTGCTAGAGAATATCTCTGCAAGGATAAGGTGTTTGGATTTCAAGTGATGTGAGAAAGGTGCCTAAAGTAGCTTTGAATATCTGCGCTCATTTAAACAGAACAGTACCTTGATGAGAATGCCGCTTTTGAAAGGCTAGGAGACAGCAACTTCTTTTCTCTTGCAATATGCAGAGTCTGAAGTTGCAAATACTCTCCAAAACTTCCAGTAAAAATAATTTCAAATAAATAATTCATGTGTCATGATCTACTCCATTTCTGACTGCCGAATCTACTCATTTCTTGCCCTCTGAATCATTGCTGGTTCTTCACTTGTAGAATGAATATCAGTAGAAGAGTATTATATATAAAATTTATTTTGAAAGTATATGGAGGATAGCAGAAAAATAAAACCTGACACTTTTTAGAGGAGAATAAATGTAGAATTAGAAGTGTGAATAAGGAGTCTGAATAATTGAGTTATATCCCAACTCTACTTCAGAGATAAAACTTCTGTAAAATTGGGTAAATACCTTTAAATTTTCTGTATTTTATTTCCATTTTTGAAGTTGAGTGGGTGATATTAGCCTTCTTTGCATAGGAACCCTGTGCTCTCATTGCATACTGATTATTAAAACATTAATAAAAAATAAAAAGAAGTAACAGGTAGATTGATTTCTGTACTAGTAGAAAAATCCATCTCTGAAACATGTCAAATATTCTCTGGCAGACTCTCTTGTTGCTGAGCAAGAGTATCAAAGTGAATATCTATTTCAGATTATTTTTTGTTCAGGTTTTCTCCCATGTATATGTGTTTGTGTGTACATATTTCTGTATATAAGTATATATCAAAATATCAGAAAATACCCTCTGTATTTAATCTTTTTATCTTTTAATTGAAAAATGCAGATTATTCAATACAGATTATATTTTTTAAAAATTGCGATCTCATCTCTTCAGAAGTCTGAAACCATGTGTAATATTTTCAACATGCTAGTCAAGAAAGAGCTCAGGAATCTTCTAAATTCATCCAACAGCACCACTTGTTGACTGATTAGTAAGTGTTAAAAGTGTTAAAAACACAAAGATGGTAAAATATGAAGGACAACAATAACTATTCAGCTTTGCCATCTGTGTATTTTGGGGCTAGATCAAGGTTTACATTTTTAAATTGCCAAATCCTTTGGCAAAGTGGTGTGCTTTTTGTTTTGTTTTTGTTGTTGACAATGATGGTGGTGGTTTGTTGTTTTTGTTTGTTTAGGGTTTGTTTTGTTTTGTTTTGTTTTGTTTTTAAATCAGTACCTCTTTGATCTTCTCAGTGATTTTGATTGGTTCAGCAAAGAGGGATCAGTTCAGATAGCCATCCACAGCATCAAGAACATTGAAAAAATTGTTCATGACATTTTCACTGTTTCCCATTCTGGTGGCGTATGTGGGTACAGCATTACAAGCTTACTTCTTAGAACTCCTTCCTTTCCTTTTTCAAAACATTCCTGCACCAAAAGACTGATGAGTAATCAAGATGTTACTGCTTCTAACTGATCCTAGATGTAAGATAGTGCTAGGTTGCATTTCTGTTTCAGCATCTCTGACACTTAAACTTTGTTTTTTAAGAATTGGTTACGTGCTTAGGTCTGAGAAGTTACTCTTCTGTACTTGAGCTTATTACTTCCTGCTATGTAATCCTTGATGTGTAAATAGCAAAACAAGACAAATATGGGTGGAAAAGTGCATTTAAGCTCTGGTGGTCATGGTCATTGTCATGAGCATGTCAAGCTTGACATGAGCCAGCAGCGCACTTGCGTTCTGGCAGGCCAGCTGTATCCTGGGCTGCATCAAAAGAGGGATGGCCAGCAGGAAGAGGGAGGTGATTGTCCGTCTCCACTCTGTCCTCATGAGGCCCCATCTGGAGTACTGCATCCAGGTCTGAGGCCCCCAGTACAAGAAGGATGTGGAGCTCTTAGACCGGGTCCAGAGGATGGCCACAAAGATGATCAGAAGGCTGAAGCACCTCTCCTATGAGGTCCTTGTTCAGCCTGGAGAAGAGAAGGCTCTAGGGAGTCTTAATTGTGGCTTTCCAGTAATTAAATGGAAGTATAATCAGGATGAAGACTGATTTTTTACATGGGTTGATAGTGATAGAACAAGAGGCAAAGGTTTTAGACTAAAAGAGAGGGGATTAGCTGTTAGGGGGAATATTTTTGCTCAGAGGGTAGTGAGGCACTGGAGCAGTTTGCCCAAAGAAGGTATGGATGCTCCATCCCTGAAAGCATTCAAGGCCAGGTTGGATGGAACCCTGGGCAGCCTGATGTAGTGCATGGTTTAGTGGTTGGCAATCCTGCCCATGGCAGAGAATTTGGAACTAGATAATCTTTAAGGTCCCTTCCAACTCAATCAATTTTATGATTACAAAGGCATTGGGTTTTTAAGTGTCTAGACACATTTGTGATACAGAGGTGCATATTTAGACAAGGGGTCTACATGCACTGTCAGTAGGATTAAGTGTTTCAGTGTTATGACTTGTTCATACCTCCTGTAGATGTGCAACTTCCAATAAAACCCTGAAAGAGAAACCAGTTTGTTGATGAAATACCCTTTAAGAAGGATAAACTCCCCCACTTAATTCCAAGAAATACCATATTGTCCTGGTAGGATGAGGGAAGAGGATTGGGAAGAAGTGGACTGAGTTCTCTGAGTTGAAATTAAGAATTATCAGTTTTACGAAGTAATTTTCTGTGGCGCCCAGTAAAATGCCTGAAGTCAAACGAGAGTAGTAGTAGTCACTGGCCACTAGACAAAGTTGGTAAAGGTGTGATCATATCTTTAAAATGTACTCATTGTGCATGTTTCATTCATTTATTTATTATGGTAAGTACATAGGAATGAATATCTTTGGAACAACTGGTTGATAAACAGTTAATACTGCTCTAGGGAGACCTGATAGCAGCCTTTCATTATCTAAAAGGGGGTTGTACGAAAGAATGGGACAGAGACTTTAGCAGGGTCTGTTGTGATAAAACAAGGGGAAGTTATTTCAAACTAAGAGAGGGGAGATATAGATTGGATATAAGAAAAAAGTATTTTATGATAAGAGTAGTGAAGCACTGGATCAGGTTGCCAGGTCGGGCTGGAGGGGGTTCTGAGCAACCTGATCTAGCTGTAGGTGTCCCTGTTTATTGCAGGGGAGTTGGATTAGGTGATCTTTGAGGTTCCTTCTAACTCAAACTTTTCTATGATTCTATGATTCTATTTTCAGTGCTGAGCAAACTCATCTTTATTGCATTAATATGGTTGTATTGCTCCTAGACTGAAGGAAGCACGTGGCATGATAAAGAAACATCATGATCTTTTTAGGACATTTATGTGGCAGTTTTTCAGCTGTGGAAACTGGGTAGCCATTCAATCCGTCTTGCCCATCCACTTCACATTGCATCTGCCACCACTCTGGTTGTTTTTCAGTATTGATATCCTCCCACAGTAGTAAACAAAGCAAGTAGATGACTCTCAATAATTTATCAGCAGTTTTCATCTCTTGAGCTTTTAGGTAGTCTCTGCTGTAAATGTGGCTACTTTTGTTTACTTCAGACTCCCCTAGAGAAGGCAGCACTGCATCTCAAAATTATTGACTTCTTCTTATGATCAAAGGTCAAACTCAGATGCAGATCTTAAGTATGGAGGGAGTCCATTGCACAAATCTGAAGTAAATTAGCCTCATTAAATCAGCTTTGTTATAAATGGAAGCTGCTGTAGAGTCCATAATGCTTTGGCATATGAGTCCTGGTATTTCTAGATGTCCTGTGTTCTATGGTGTAACTTTCATGGTATACATACTATCAAGCACAATTAGATTTTTAGTTATCCTTACTACATGTATTCTCATTTTTTATTCTCTCTAGTGAAAATGTTAGATACTGCTGGGCTGCTGTCTTGCCTTACAAATAGATTTCAGATTTTGGGACGTATTTTTTTTTATATATACTGCAAAACCTACACAATGCAAAATCTATCGTTAATTCCTCAAATATAAAAATCTACAGTTCAGTCCATGGGGGTGTGTGGTACGGAGCTAAGAGAAAATAATGGCCCTTTCTGTCTGTTTGCTCATTCAAAGTACTGAATAGCACATACACTGGAGCACAGAAGATGTCCTTTGTAAGTTAGCACAGTGACTGTGTTAATATAAGCAAACCTAGAGCATGTGTTGAATGCTCATCAGGCATTGGAATCAATAAGTAGTCTTTAGATTTAAAATTAATGATTTTCTGTGTTCTCCAAAAGTCAAAATCTCTCAAAGTTGTCTTTGTTGTTTCTGATTTCTCCCAAGAGAGTAAGCAGGGTATGATAAATCATCATACTCACAAAATAAACAAAGTGCCTGACAAAAAAGACTTGAATTAGACTTAAAAGAGGAAATCTCTTCCTTAAACATCTTCAATATTTTGAAACTGTATTTCTGGAAATGTAAGATTAAAAGACGATCTGATTCAGCTCTAACCTAACATAATTGCAGAGATGTTAGAAAGAGCCTTAGCACTATTTTAACATGGGAATGGGGTCATAGTGTTGGATTAAGTAAGCTGACTGTGTCCCCACTATTTATTTAATGAGTCTTTTGGGGGGTTTGCTTAATAATGCCAAATGATATAGAAAATTTAAATACATAAGAACATCAACAGACTAGCTGACTGAGTGTATAGAGCCTTTAGAAAAGCTTTAATATAAATAGTAGATTACATTTTATTTGTGAAAGGCTTAAAAACTGAATTAATAAATAAATAAACGTGAACATCTGTACATGAAGGAAACATAAGTATATAAAGTATACTAAATATACTTTAAAGTATAAATATATGTATATGAAATATACTTTATCTACATAGAAAATATATAAATATATAAAAATGAAGCACTGTAAAGGGCATTATTGTGAAGAACAGCTTACTAAATGGATTTGAATATATTCAAAATGTATTTTAAAATATAAAAAGTAGATATAAACTCATTAAAGCCTGAAGTTCTAGCAGTGTCCTTTACTTTAGACTACTTTTTTCAGGTAGCAATATAAGCAAAAGTAAAGCTGTCCCTGAATAATACCACAAGCCTAATGAAGGAGAAAAAAATATTGCTGACAGAAAAAAAAGTTTGTATCATTTTACAACATGCAGTGCAGTGTTATTTATTTTTTTTTATGTAGTACTTCATCTCTGTTCATGTTGTAGTAGAATTTCTATTCTCTTATCAGCTTTTGTTCCTAAATTTGTAACAAATTTGGATGTTTCTGTCCTGATTTTCTTTCTGAGATTGCCAGACTTTTAAAGATGTCATCTTTTATCGTATAAAACCAGTCATTGTCAAGGAATAACAACATTTTTAATATCATGATGCTAAAACGTCACTTGCAAATGGAATGCAATATAACCTTTCAGAAAATTCACAAAAGAAAGCCTGTGCAACAAAGCAGATGTCTGCAAGTTGTAAAATTTTTGAGCTATGGCCTATACCTATTAAGAATAACTGAATACTGAATAAGGCATGAGATATGTACAATCGTACTTTAGAAACTTATTGTCTTATTCAATTGAGAAAAAAGAAATACAAAGCAAAAATGTAACATCAAGAATCTGTGCAGATGGATGGGAGAAATGCACGTGTGTGAACTGTGTGAGGTTAGGAGGTGAGACAATGAAGTATCTCTGTCCAATCTAAGATAAACATGTTCAACCCTGGAATGGCAACTAGTACAGGATTCATAAAGAATGTTTGCACTAAGAGAACGTTTCTCCCAAAAGTTAAATTTTTTTTTGAATGATCTGACAGAACATGCCTCTTTTGAGGCATTTGTAGCCCTTTTTAAGCCTCAGAGCAGAAGGTGTTATGCTAACTAAAGCCCTTGGAATATTTCAATGAACTTCTTGCCTTCTCTTAAAGAAAATTTGACATGTTGACACTCCTTCTAAAATTCTGATCTATGATAATCCATGTAAATCCCATCTAGTCGGTTAGCTGGTGAGTGATTTCCTCTCATGTGTACTATCTGACCACCCTTTCTTTTCAAGTGCTGGTGACCTCTGCACAGGTCAGTTTGCACCTTGCTGGTCCTATATTGGCATACCTCCAGAAGGTGGATAGGTCAGGCTTCAGCTAGCAAGCCAAAAAGGAAGGTTCACTCTGAATGCTTAAAAAGAGAATGAAGCATTCTGCAGGAAGTGTTATTCTGATGTATAGTGGAAAGTACTAGAATTTAGTTTGGGAACTTCACAGAGTGCAAATAACAGATCTTGGTTGAGCTGATCACATTCCTCAGTACTTAATGCATCCAACATCCATGAGATCTGAGCCAGTTTCTCAGCTCACCACAGAGGTTTGGAAAGTTCTGTTTTGCGCTGGCATATAGATAATAGACATTATTGGGAGCTTCTAGATTATGCTGTTGAGTTCATGAGATTAATGTCAAAGCTACACATAACAATCAACACAAGTCCAGACAGTGATTTGGTCTCTATTGCTTGCTTTGTCTAAATCTTGGCTTTTAGTCCTATGTGGAAATCTATTCACTCTCTTGGAATGTATGATATTTATATATCCATAATTTCACAGATTCTAAGTTTGGGGTCATTTAAGAAGGGCCATCTTTCTGGATTTAACCCAGAGCAAGTTCCAGTGATGACGATGTAGTACAGGATTGGAGACCCAGTAGTTTTATTTATTACGCAGATAACTTGAAGATACCTCAAAGTTGATTTTTAATTTTATTTTTTTTTTACATTGATAACAGCAATAGAACTTGCTGTAAAAATTAAATGACTCATTGAAAAAGAATTTCTCAGTGGTACAAGTAGCTTTCTTAATTCAGTCAAACCAAAATGCTATTTGATTATTCAAAGGGGATTTCTGAAGAGAGCTACTAATCAGCACCAGATTCAAAAGCAATTCAATGCTCCCTTCACAGATAGAATGCAAAATGTTTTCTTTTTTCACATTCATATATTTATTAGTGTCTGTTATTATCATGTGCCTTGAAAATTAGCAGATACTTCAGCAGGGAACATTCACAAGCCAAGCCAAGCCAAGCCTAAAGATTCATAAGTTAGTGCTCAGGATACAAGACTGCTTGTCAGCAAAATTTTGAGAAAGAAATATGCTTACATAGAAAATAATTTACTGATAAGTTACTGCCATGAAAAAAAAAAGAAGCTAAGGAAATAAATAATTCTAAGAACAATGAAGCTAATGTAGTCTAATATATTTATCACCTACTTCGATGTACAGCCTGTGAGGTAGAAGAATTGAGGTCATTCTCCTTTACATGGACACTTGTGTCATGGAACTCATTGGAGTTTATTATCTTTGAGATATCTATACTTTTCTCATATTTGTTTTAAATAGGTCAGAAGTTTCAGTGTTATGAACAGTTGTAAGACAAACAGCAATACCAAGTTTGTTTTCTTAGGAATAATTGTATTCTTCTAACTTAACTTCAAGGTGACCTTTATCAACATCTTATTGTATTCTCCTTCTATTCTTCATAGGTTGTATACCCATCTAAACATTTTTTTCTTTAACTCTTATGTGGCTGGACTTCATTGATAAAGGAACAAAAAGTTTGAAAGAAACAAAAAAATTCACACAGTACCATGGCTTTTCAATGCCTCTCTTTACTACTTTTTTGGGAGGACAAATGTTGCAAAAATGCATATGCACTTGTTTGTGAGCTAGAAAGATTTCTGGTAATATGTATTCATACCAAAAAGGTGCTGATGCTTAAACAAAAGTATGAATTAGTTCTCTAAAAGCATATAATTAAAATACATTTCAATGAGAGAATGAGAGAAGAAGAGTAGAGTAACGTTACTAGGAATGACTACGAAACATGAAGTTTACACATTACATAAAATTATTTTTGACACAGTAAAATGCGTTCAATCTATGCTTATTGTAATTCACTTTTATGGTGACTTGCTTAATAGTGGAATATATATCATTTATACTGCTATTCTTCATGCTTTTAAATTGTAATATCCTCTCCTCAGTGACTGCCTGTCAATTTCTCTGATCCAAATTTGATTTCATAAATTAACTAAGCCAATTAAGCAGATAGTTATGATTAGAATAAGAAGTGAAAGCAAATAAATATTAATCTACCATCCCCAAATTCTTCATTTCAAAATTCTCGTTCCTAGTGTAATTGAGACTTGCACAATGTTTTATTTCTGTTAATTCACCCTAATTGTCTCTAGATTATTTAATCAGTGTGGCATTTCATGGAATAAACAGATATTTTTAGGTGTTGTCATGTGTGTAAACAAGCCATGTAAGCACTACAGCCAAAACCCCACTTATACTTTGCTATTGCCCAGGTACCTTTCTTTTCCTTTCTATGTATTCCTTCATATTTGCATAAAGTCATAAGATATTGTTTCACCTGTGTGCTAATGGGATGTGTCTTTAGTTCCCTTCTGTTGCTAATCCTCTGCACCTGCTCAGGTGGAACACACCACCCATTTAGCACAGTCTTTTCTCAGGACTGCATTTATAAACCATTCATTAATCAGCTTTAATTGATCTCGTTCTTGGAAATGAACCTCTCTATAATATGTTTTTTGTTTGTTTGTTTTTCTGATTTTATATTCTTAGACCAGTACATCATCTATTTAGACCAGGTGTTATATCTTGTTTCTTTATTTGTTACATTTCAGGAGGCCTTTTCTTGAGGTGAATATTTATTATCCCAGCCCTTTCTTACTCCTTTTATTGTACACAGCACCATGGGGCAATAAACAGTATCAATTATAGATGCAAGGTTATTGCTAGAGAGCCTGGATATTGATCTCACATAAGTAAGAAATGGTTGAAGGAATGAATTTATTTGTTGGCAGGTGTCCATATCATGAAGCAATCACCATAAATATCTTCAGTCTGGCCTTTTCTTGACTCATATTACAAATATTAGGAGCTGAAAAATCAGAATGAATCAATACTGTATGCAGAGTTGGAACACATTATGTAGCCAACCTGTGAGGAAAGACATGCTTGCTTTGTATAAGGAATGGAGGCTTTTAGTCTCAGGGGCTGTCAGTTTGGTCCTTTGCAAAAGGAATATCTTAAATAGCACTTATTTATGAGGAAAGGTCAGAATTAGTTTAATTATCTTTCTCACAGTTTCAGAATCAAAAAATAAAGTATTTCCTTGTAAAGATGCTGAGAGTTATGCAACAGATGATAATATTGTTACTTCTCTTTTTTTTTTTTTTTTTTTTTTTTTTTAAATAAAACAGGGGCAAGCATCTGGTTTTGCCATAAATTGTCAGGTTTTGCACTGATTCTTTTGTCTCAAAAAGTATTCAAAATTGAATCCAAATGCTAGACTACCTAAAGCTTGATGTTACTTCAAGGCAAGTTTTAAAAAGGGATCACAGCTGAGCTTACTTCAGTTGTTCAGTTGCAGCTTGGGCCAGGAGAAAAACTCTGGTGATTGATCTTTGGGTTGAGATGGCATTAGTTAGCAAGCCCTCTGGGTAAAGGCAGAGCATCCAGAAGGAAGAATTAAAAAGGGAAAGGGAGAAGAAACGTTTATCACCCATTTACTAACATTTTATGGCAATGTTATGGTAAACTGAGAGATGAATGCCTACATTCATGTATTTTGCACTGTTCTGAGGCACTAATAACATTAAATCAGGCTTAATACTTCACACCAAATGTTCAGTAAAATAGGGGATGATGTGTGAATATTTGTTGATGCTATACACTACGAGAACAGTGTAAAAAGTAGTGCTTGAATGGCATAAAATGCTGCAAAATAGAGAGCAGAATTATGCTAATATCATGATAATATAAAAATATTAAGTCTCCAAATGACAGGATTACAACCCAACTATCTTCAGTCCCTAGGAACCTTTCAGCTAAGCTCATGGTAAATAAAACAGCCAGTCCTACACGGAAGTCTGATTACAAATTTAAACATTTGTGTTATTAGAACTGCACAAAACATTCACCTCTGGAGACTGAGGTTAAAATCTGATTTAGGTTGCTGGAGGATGTTAGTTTAGTTGTCCCAGCCTAGCAGACACTTCATTAGGTAATAAAATCACCCCTCAATCTGAAAACCAGTTGATGTGGTTAACATGTTCTCTTTAGCAAAAGCTAGGATTGGTATAGCTGAAGAGTTATAGAACAAGATGAAAGTAAATTGGCAGGCCTGTATGGAAAAAAATACTGATTACTTTAATTGCCTGCATATACATATAGGTATATATATACACATGTATTTGCCAGTTACTCTACAAAAGTCAATATGTAGTTTGCTCGTAATCCAGGTAAAGAAAGATGAGCAGAAAGAATGCAGGTGTACTTTCAAAGAAAAGGACATGACTGAAGTATAATATAAAGTTTAAGCATGGAACAAAGATCATAGTTCACAATATTCAGCAATCTGGTATTAGCAGACTTTCCTATTCTTTCTTTGTTTTTCAGATAGAAAGTACAAGTATTTGTTGTTTTTATTGTGTGTGTGTATTTGTTTCTGTGCAGGTACAAACAGTGTGAGTTTTATTACCTTAATAGAGTCGTTGGAGAGATCTTTTTCAGTAATTCCTTTGCTTTTATTATTGATCCTTTTTTACTATTCATTTTGTTTTCTATAGTTGTGTACAATACCATATATTGCAAGAATTTAATGATAATCTATATCTATCCAAATACTGTTGAGATATTTAAGTCTTTGCTTGTCAATAATATCGGTTTTTTCTCTTATTATATTCCCTTTTCTCTTATTATGTTTTTAGGAAGGCATTTTAAATTCCAGAAGATATAAGCTACATATAGTCAAGCCACTGTAAAGGCCTAACACATCAGTAAATGTCACTAAAGTGTCAACCCTTTGCATCATAACTGCAGTTCATTTCTCAACGTTGACAGTGATGTTTATACTGGATAAGGATTGGAATGGGCATATTTCCAGATCTTAATTACATCAGGCATAGAGATGAGGAACTGCATTTTTCCTCATGGGGAAGGGAGAGTAGAGCTGAATTTGGCCATCTAGAGTCCTATGTGTCCGCATTTATCTAGAGATAATAGGATTAAGTTAAGCTGTGGGACTTCCTTAGCTAGAACTGCCTTGCTGCCTTCAGCAATGGTCTATTAAGGATAGATATAATTGGGTAAATGGTGAATAAAAATAAAAAAAACAACACAGTATAAGCAATATGTTTGTGAATAAATGATGACAAATTGGATTGTATCCAATTCCTTCTGAGTTGGTTAGAAGATAGCAATACAAATCAATTTTTTGATGTAATTTTGTGGTGAAATATATATCTTCTCTGTTTCTCTGCTTTTACCACCTTATCTCAAATCTCACACATAAAATATCTTTTAAAGTTTAAGGAGAAGATAAGGAAGAGGAATTACAACATTTGTTTGGTATTAATCAGAGGCTTTTTAATGCTGCTCATGTAAAGTTAAAGATGCCCAAAATTTACATGGCTGCACAGGTGATATTTTGGTTTTCTGATCCATATCCAATTATTGAGTTTAGTCTGTTAACTGTTTAGCATTCATTTTGTCTTTATTCATTTCCCAAAGAGAAAAACAAACATGTTCAATGTAGACCAAATGCAATAATTAATTAGATCATTGACTGACAAAGATTTATATAATTTATTTAAATAAAGTTCTTCTGTTTATTTATTTCTCTATTTTAGTGAGAGCGCTTAAGTACAACTAGATTGATTTCCAGAGAAAAATCACAATAGGGAAATAATAACTAAATATCAACAAGTCTTTTTGTCTTAATTTTTGGTCTTTCAATACACACTGGAAGACTTCACCTCTTGTAAAAGACATAATCATTTAGTTATCATTTATTTTTATGCTTGTGATCTACAGTGTGCTTCTATGAATATAGCAACCTGTGTCAATAGAGCTCCTCTGTTTTGGTTGCAGTTGCAAATTTCATGGATATGATTGTCTGCAAAGACTGCACTGGAGATGTGGAACTAGGTTCAGAATTAAGTGGTAGACTAAAAGGTCGTGATCAATTTTCATTTGTTCCTCCATTTTGTGGAGGAATTAATCTGATACTAAAAGATTGTTAGGAGGCTGTGGTAGGTAGAACCAGTTATTCCAGAGCAGGCTTGTCACTGCCATTTGCTCCCACTTTCCTTTGTTTCTTGAAGGTGGTCCTAGTATTGAACTGCTGGAGCTAATGGTTGGAAAGTCAAATTGCTCCATCTGTATCATTTTGTTATTTACCTGCTGAAAAGTTTGCATATGCTAATGCATCTCTTACAAATCTAAGCCCATGTTAAAAATAGTATCACCCTATCTGACTATAAAGACCAGCATTAGTATATTTACAAGCAAGGTCACATATTAATAACACTGCAGACAGAATGACAGAAACCTTAAGAAAAGAAATCATAGAAAGCCACGGAGGCCAATCTAGTTAAGTGGGGAAAAGCAACACAGATTACTACAAGTAATAAACTGAAGACTTTTAAGGAAATGTAAGCAGTCTGTTTAGGGGAGAACTGGGAGATCTATGAGCCTAAGCAGAAGCAAGTTAAAAGGATAATTACAAGAACTAAAAGAAATACTGAATGTTGCATTGTGGAATATATCAGCAAATGATAAAGAATTCTTCAAATATATTTGTAGAAGACAGAAGGTAAAGGAGAAAATTAGTTCACCAGAAATGAGTGTTGGGAATTGAGAGACAAAGGTAATACAGAAATAGAATTCAGTTTTGCTTTTCTTTTTACAGGCTCTTCTCAGAGATGTTAGCATATGAGTTCTAGAAAGTATGTGGTTACCAAAGCAATGAAAATGGTGCTGTAAGGGCTGAATTTGTAATGTAGATAAGTACAAATTACTGCAGTTGCATATTTAGTGGAAGTTACCTAATGAAGTACATACAACTGTTATTATGAAGCAGAATTAGAAGTTCACAAGCTGAACATCGCAAGAATAAATAAGCTGGATTGAGGTTTCTGGTCATAGGGTTTGTTTTGTTTTGTTTGTTTTTTGTTTGTTTGTTTTTGTTGTTTGTTCTGAGAAGTAGTATACTTCTATAACATGACCTTTTTTAAAGGAATCAGGTAAACAGTACCTACTTGCTGAGCGAATCTAATCAGTTTTGCATCAGGTAGCTTCACTTCTAGTCTGGAGTTGTCTGGAGTTGTAGTCCAGTATTTCTGTGTTACATGTTTAAGTCAGAGGGATCTGCCCAGCCCTACAGAAATTCTCAAGCAGGTAAAGACATTGCTGTCACAGGATATAGGGGCTGGTGTTTATATTATGTATTTGTACTCGGATTTGCTGGTAACTCAGTGTTGAGCAAAACTAGAGAAAGAGGAATTAATTTGTTATGTGCATTAACAAAGTTGCTTTTGCAGTAGGCACTTTTGATGAAGAATTCTGAGTGGTATGTTTAGAAATATTGACAGATTACTAATATATGCACAAAGGAAAATAAATTAGTAGAGTTTTAAAAAGAGGTCAAATAATGATCCCATTGAAATCAGTAGTTCTGCTACAAACTGCAGTAGAGCCTCATTCAAATCTGTAGTAGTTTGCTTTATTTTCAGTTAACATCAGCATAATGAAAATCTGATATCTTCTTTAATCTGGATCTTAGCAATGAATGGCTAACATTTTTAGAAATAATTGTCTTGGAAGCCTTAACATGTGAAGTGTTAGGATATTGCATATTATCTGTATTCTCAATGGGGTGAAAATATTTTCAGGTTAGTCATACAAGAAACTCACTTGGTTAATAATTGTGTAGCAACAGGCAGCAGCGCAAGAAATATTATAAATACAGCTGAATTCAGTTAATTAGTTATGTGATAATTCTTGTCAACTGATTTGCACCTGCATTCATCTGTTATGACTTGGACCCAGACTCTTAGCGTATCTGTCCCTAAACGACTTAACAAATCACATTGGCAAGAAATCCTATATCATCATTATGAATCCTGGTATAATGGAATCACATTCACTACTTCACTACTTGGATTAGCTTGAGACTCAAAATTAGCAAAAAGACGTTTCACTGGGATCAGTGGAGTTCCAGAGGTATAAACTCTGTGAAGGACATCTGTGCCACTGGGGAAGTTCCTGTATTTCATTGAGCTGTAGTTGAAATATCTTTTACCAAATTTAAAGTGATTTAAATTTATACTAACTCCAGGGATTGCATTCCAAAATACCTCAGTAGTTCCATTCGCAGCGTTCCAATGGAAAGTTTAACTAATTTTTCCTCCTTTTAAACTTCCACTGAAGTTTTGGAATAATTAAAAATTTCAAAACTTAAAGAGAATTTCATCTAATTCCACATTTTTCATCTCTATCACAATCTCCTTCACCAAAAAGAAAGACAGCTCTTCAGCAGCAAGCCTTTCAAATTTATATGTGTAAAGAAAATTAAAATTCAATATTTTATCTAATTCTGGAATTTTTTGGAAATGTTTTTCACAACTCCCTCAGCTCACAGAGAAGATCCTGTCTCCATGAATTGCTGCCCAAACTGTATAGAATTCAGTATTAGCATCAGAAACTAAGACAGGACCAGAATATTGCATGCACCTTAGTAACACAGAAGCTGGAACTTGTTTTCAAAAGCATATTTGTTGATTATGCGCAGCTTATATATTCTGTTAATGTCAATATTAATACATGAGGGCTGTTCCAAAAGTAATACCTCCTATTTTATTATGTTGACACACAATGCCAGAGGTGGATGTTTGTGGTATGCTAGTAGAGGATGAACCTTCCTCCCAGTATCCCATTACATTTTGTTGCTGTGGGACAGATGGCAATAGAGAGGCAGTCTGACAAAATTGTGTCTGACATGGAAGTGTGTATGAAGCAAAAGTGTGTCATTGAATTCCTCCATGCGGAAAAAAAAGGGTCCCAGTGACATTCATTGATGCTTTCTGGTTTATGGAGACCAAACCATGGATGTGAGCACAGTGAAGCAGTGAGTGGTGTGTTTCAGCAGAGGTGACAGCAGTGTGGAAGACAAGCCATGTTCTGGACAGCCATGCAGATTCTTATGAGTGTGACATTCAGCTCCTGTTCATTACTGGCAAAAATGCATAGCTAATGGTGAGTGACTATGTTGAAAAAGAGTGTTTTGTAGCTGAGAATTTGCTATATCAAGTAGTGTTATTGTGCTCTTTGTATCTGTTGTAGTTTCTATGGAAATAAGTAGGAGGCATTACTTTTGGGGTACAGAGAACTGTGAGCTTTAAGATAGTGCTAGGTGCTGCATGAATGTGGACTACCAAGTGAATTTGCTCTAAACATAGCCCCGAGATAGTAGTTGATGCCATTATATCTTTTGCAATTTCAACTGTACTGTTCTTAGTGGTATTCCAGGGGGCTGAGGAAGCCACTTGACTTTCTAGTAAAAGTTTATCCACATTCATTTCTGGAAACAGGTTTTATTTTTGGTACTGCATCTTATTGTTGCCACTTTGTCCCAGAATCCCAGTAAGCCAACAGATGTACCAGGAAGCCAATAAACACTCATAGCATCCAAGCTATTGAGATTAATGTGGTGAACTGGGAAATGTTTTTGCAATTTTACCTTAGATTACTAGTGGTACTTGGTGCCTATTACCTACAGGCTTGAAAGTACACACGCCAAGAGAATAACTGTCTAAAAGGTTTAATGATACTTGTGAAGCAGTCAACCATTATTTCACTGTGTCTGTTTCTACTACCTGAAAGACTCGGGTTAATATAATGATTGAGTGCTTCCACTTTATGCCACATGCAATAGAGGCATTGCTCTGTATATCATATGTAATATTATGTAGCAGTTGTAAAGTGTTTTATGTGTACACTGTGCTTTATGACCATTAACTAATTAATGCTCACAATGGCTCAGTGAGGTAAACAAGTAGATACTGTCACCCATTATTATCACACTGTTACACTGTCATGTTTTCTTTATGAATTTACGTATTTGCTTTGCAATGCCATATATAAAAAGTACAATAAAAACAATTGAAAATAATGAAAGAAAAGGGAAACGAACTTTCAGAAGCAGATATGACAATGTTTTATATTAACTGTGAGCTAATATGAGTGTACAATGATCTCTTAACAGAAGAATATAAAATGAACTTCACCTATTTTATTTAGTAGATCAGATATTCTAGGAGGCAGAGACTAATTAGCTGTCTTTATTTTTTAAGAACTAAGTACAAGTGCATCATAAATAGGGTAAAACTTCATTTTGAAAAGTTACAAGATTTTGTTGCAGGAAACCGTTTTAGGTTCAGAATCTCAAAACAAATATGATGTATACAAATGATTTCTTTCAAATACAGATATCTAAATACATCTGAAGATACATGGGATAAGATAAAACCTAGTGGATTTTTTTTTTTTCCAGCATTATTCATAGAGGCATGCATATGTATGCTGAGTTGCCAAAATTTGAAAGTACAGTAGTGTTTTGTTTCAGATTAGGGGCACAATTTTAAAGTGATTCCCATCATCCCCACATACCATGTTTTTCTTCACATTATGGAGCAGTCCTGAAGCACCTGAACTAGATTCCATTTGGATGAAACTAAAGCACATGAGTTCCCAAAGTGCTGCCTAACGCACTGCAGCTGTTAATGGCTATTACTCAGTTTCTAGGAGCAGCCTAGACCTACTGTGAAGTAAAGCCCTCTGAAATGCTGATAGGTTAAACGCAGGGTCCTTAGCACCACCTGTTTCACTCTACAGAGCACACCTACTGAGCTGTACTATTTGGAAATACAGACGTAGCTCTACTAAGAGCTACAAGATGTGACTGTAAGTAGCTTTTAACTCTGTGTATTTCTTCCATTATTATAGTTTTCAGAAAATGTTGAGGAAGTTTAATGATGAAATCCTATTGATGTTTAACAGCGTTTAGGTTTCAAAGTTCGATTGCCTTCATTTTACACATTCAACATGTTAACATTGAAAATATATCAGTCTTTCATTATGATATTCTGAGAAATAAATACAGAATGTAGTTTGAATTGATGAATTTTACCTGTCAGTTTACTTACACTACTATATATCTGCTATGTGAATTCAACTGTTGTGCGGTGTACAGTTAACATTCAGCATCAAGAAAATCCTCATGAGATTTTCTTGGTTCCTTTTCCTCATGGATCTTTAGCCTTTTAAAAAATAGGTGGACTGGAATAAACGTATTTTTCCTATCGAATACAGATAACCTCTTAGCTATTTCCGTAAGTTTTTGGTTCTTTAATTCTACAGTGCTAGATGTTCCAAAAAATCAAATTTAGCTTGTTTCAAATAGTAATTCCATAACTATGCTTTGTAGAGTAGGAGGCTTGCTGATAGAATGTCCCTGGCTGACAGTGAAGGCTATGGGAGCTTTTGGTCAATGAATACACCTCTGAAACAAAATTACAGGAGAAAAACAAATAGTAAATAGAGGAAAAAAAATGGCTCCAGTTCTGAACATGAATAGTGTTTATAATACTCTTTTTGAAAAAATACTGTATTTCAAGAGGTGTTCATTGGGAGGTATTGAGTATTGTAGTTTGTATTCACAACATAATGACAGCTGAAAGTAATTCACTTTTTTTTTTACAGCTGAAAGTAAGCTACAAACCAGAAAGTTGCCACTTTCTGGTTTTAGCAGTGGCTGAGCTTTGGATCCAACACACAAGAAAATGCTACAATTTTAAGCTTTGAGAAATAAACTCAAGAAAATATTATGAATTGGCTGGGTTCAGAATTAGGGTGGGTGATTAGATTCCAGTATTTTCTGCTTGAGTGGTACATACTTGTTCTGCAATACTATTTTAGGCAGAGATTTAAACAGAATGTGCATATCTATTCAGTCTCTCAGCATTGTTGAGCTGCTTTTCATTGATTTTTTTCATCTGTGCAAATCCAGTGTTCTCCACATATTTTACAAGTGTTATAGTAGTGTTCTGCAGAATAGGAGTTTTAATTAGAATTACTTTCAGTTCATCAAAAAACTTAACTGCTTTTAGGTAGCAGCAGCATTGTCCTAGTTTTACTCTGCTGATATGGTTCCCTTTCCCAAGAAAATAAAAAGGCCTCTTTTCATAAAACAGAGTAATGAGATACTAAAGATTTTGTTCACTCTTTCCCAAAGACAATGACATACGCGGTGTACATTTATACCATACATAGGTAAAGAACATTCCATTAAATGCAGGGATTTCTTTTATCAAGTTATTATAATTTCTATATTTTACAGTGATAATGATAAATACAGTAATAATAATAATAGGATTTTGGCATTTTTACTTTTGAGAAAAAATTATGAAGTATTTATATAGGCCTGAAGCTGACTTCAGGGGAAAGAAAAAAAAAAAAAACAAAACTGCTTTGACTTCTTCTGACTATTAGCTTTCTCTTTGTTAATTTTTTCCTAGGTCTGTTGAGTAGTATATGGTGACATTGTAAGTGGGATGTATTTTTTCACATCGGTGCCTTGTTAATGCTATTCATTAATCTAGAACCACAAGCGCTTGTTCAGAGGTGGTTAGATATTCCATGTTTCTGTAAGGTTTGAGAGAAGCTCACAGCATCAGAAGCCAGATCTTATTGCATTGTCGTATCATTTTTAATACTGATAAAATAGCAGAGGATGCATGTGAACTCACAGCCTGTAAATGCAATTGGAGTAATACTTTGGATTGCACTGCTGTAAGTCATTCCATCAACTTCTAGTATCCTGGAGCTTTGAGAGTTTAAAATAGAAAAAAATATGAATTTTATTATACAGCAGGATAATTAGGTTTATGGAAGTTCATTATTGTCTTAAAACCTGCTAGTTCTTATATTTGGTTTTTAGTACTGTTTTATATTATATGTGTGTCCATAGTGCACTGAGGTCCCTATGAAGGTCAGTATATCGTAATCTTCATACAATGCTCTGTTATGCTATTCAGGCAACTAATGTATCCATCTTCCTGGTCTGTACAAGTTTATAGTAGTAAGTTCAGTTTGTTTTAGGATCCCTACATAATTTTAAACAGAACTAGACATAATAGATTTATCATCTTTAATCACTGTATTAGAATTTGAAAGTCATTTTTAAATATTAAAAATGTTATTGACAATACTTTAGCCACATGATATTAAGAAATTTGTATACCCCACTGTGAGGCTTTTTCAATACATAGTTTACAATACGTAGTTTTTCCAGTATATAGTTTTAAATACATAAAGCAATCCAGTCTTTTCATTTTACTTATTGTTGGAAATTAGAATCACAGATTGGTTTGGGCTGGGAGAGACCTTAAAGACCATTTAGCATCAACTCCCTTGCCATGGGCAGGGACACTTTCCACAGGACTAGGTTGTCCAAAGTCCCATCCAGCCTGGCCTTGAGTACTTTCAGGGGATGGGGTGTCTACATCATCCAAATTCAGATACAAGCCTCCTGTTATTTCATAAATAAATAAATCCCTATAATGTCATTACTTCTTCTACTTCAACCAATTTGGGAACAGTTGTCATTCTATTTTCTGATAAACCTGGGCATAATTTTTTATGATGGGCCAGAATTGCTGCAGTGTAAAACCACCAGTGAGAGCTGCTGCTTAACACACCAGCAGACAGAGCTTCCATGGTCTGTGGTTGTTATCTTGACAGGTTTTTAGATATCTAAGGAACTACTAAAATTATAGATCTGACTGCTAGTGCTCATTAAACTGCAGATCAGATAAAAGGTAAAACAAAAATTCAAAAAAATGTTTAAATGTTTAAAAAGAGGCATTACCAACCCTACTGTTATAGATTGAGAAGATGCACGGGGCTAGATCTTACAGTAAAGCAGCAAATGAACAGAGCTCTGCTGTATTCAGTGGCACCACACTCACTTATTCCTCCTTTGTCAATGGACTAACAGTTTGCTGTAAAAGTCTGCACCTCCTACAGATAAATACATGCTCTGAGATGCTTCTGAGCTTTTTGTAATTCTTGAGGGGAGAATATTAACTGAATTTTAAACAATGCATTAGGGAAAATTAAGCATCAAAAATATCAGAAGGGTTTCTTTAGAAAGGAATGCAATTTAAATTTTACTGAAACTAGCTCATATTCAAATGGGTATCCTATTCAAATGAGTTAGACTTTTTTTTATACTGTTATGTACCTCTATAATAAAAGCAATGTGAAAATAGCATTCAGAGAATTTCACAGTAGGGGTTATAATTGTGCTCACTTAGGGACCTGATCTGCCATTGATACATGTGCATAATTCCCATTAACAGTAATAGGAGTAACGTATGCTTTTTGATGGCAGAATGGATTCTTACTCTGAGTGCTACCATATTACCATTCCTACTGTGATAATAGCAATATCATATTGCCATGATAATAGATGCATCACTGGAGCTAAATTAAGATTCTCAGAACCAGAACTATGTAAGGAAAAGTAGGAATAACACCTGAATGGTAGTAACTGAGAGCAGTGTGCTTATGCAGGGCAAGAACAGGAATAAAAACTTAGGATAATTGGACAGAACACATGCAAGCAGATGGTTTTTTCTACACGTTTTTGAGCTAAAAAGTATGGCAAAGTGGCCCAGCTCTGGATCACTGTGCAAAGATCACTACCTGCCTTTCTCTGAAGCATGGATGATACCGGAAGGGAGAAAGGAATACTGAAGCCATCAGCCAGATGTCACGTTTGTCTCCTGTGCAGTTGTTGCTAACGTGAGCGGGGGCTCTGTCACATTGAAAATGCTGACTCTGGCCCACCCACTTGCAGGAAGTGTACTTTTGACCTTTCCTGTGTCTCAGTGGAACATACCCAACAGGGATCAGATCACTGCCTTGTTCTCGTTCTAGAGGGGAGCTTGCTGCCCTCTCACAAAGCAAAGCCCCAGTAGCTTCCAGAGCTGATCTCAGGGGATCCCACTGCAGTGCTCTGGAGATTTTTACTGCTCCAACTGTGCATCTCCCTTTGAGAAATTTCACTAGTAGCTGGGGTCTTGAAATCATCGTTATTTATACTTAGAAATACAATGACTGAAGAGATGAAAGAAGTTTAAAATAGCAAAGCAGCTTTTATGCGCTTTACCTTCCTCAATGCCTAACACTTTCATCAAAGTTTAGATAGCCACCATGTCTAGGAATTCTCTTTTCCTGCAGTGATTGCATGTCCCTTGAGACCAAGAGCTCAGGTTCTTCTGTTCAGTTTTGCCTGCCTGAAGCTCCATTCCCTATGGAAAGGAACATTCTGCTTTCCCAAGGACTCGAAGAGAGCTTCTGCAGGGTTTAACCCTCTGAACCATATAGCAGACAGCATAAAACCAAGTGGATACACAAAGAGATATATTGGACGCATTAAAATATTACTTGGAGCCACAACATTCTTCAAACACTTGCTACACTTGGTGTTTAAAATCCTCAGTACAAGAATACCTATAATCTACTTCATGTTTTAATATGCAGAAGTTGCCACACAATCAGGCCTGAGATTTATGTATTTGCAACTGCCACAGGTAAAATAGCATTCCTAATAAAGTCTCTACTGGTGTCAAGCATGAATGAAAATCCTTAGGTCTTTGAATATACTTGCTCAGATAGGATTTCTCCATGCCTCCTTTCTTTGCTTTGTTAGTATGCTCTTATTTACCACTGCATGCAATGGAAGTTGCTTTGGAAAGATATTTGAAAGTTGTATACAATCTGGGAGCATATTTAAAGCTGTTGCTTTCGATTTCTTTTTTTTAATTCCTTCATACCACTGCTAATGTAAAGGACGTGGATTGAAGAGAGGATCTTTTCCTAGGCAATGTGTTATTGATGAGCTGGCATTTGCCCTGGGGCTCTCCCTGAGGATTGCTTACATCTATTACTCACCGGCATCGATTGGTTAATTTGATAATTCTATCACCAATCAGCTTGGGCCTGACCTTTTGCCATGGCAATGATGGCAGAATCTTCATTTTTACATTGCAGACCTGCTAGATTGACCTTTCTGAGGAGAATGTCAAGACATCCCTTGATCTTAACCTGTCACTAAATTTGTTAGAATTACTCTGTCCCTTAACCTTGATCTATTGTATTTGTAATGTTCAGGATACACAGTTGGTGTTGAAATATTCTTAAATAAGTTATGTTGGTCTAATGATACTTTCATAATTAAAAATCTACTTCCTGATAGGAAAGGGTACATTTCAGAAAGTTTTCATGTTCATTTGCCTCCTATACAACTGTGTAGTTCTCACTGCAAAGTCCATTGTGGAACAAATACCTTCCCTTGCAGTGACCACATGCATAAAAATAATTTTTCATCCCTGCTCTTAAAGATTTGTGAACTAAATAAGATTAGTTCAGCTACCAAATTAAGTCAGGGCTATTCTGTAGCGGATTTCTAGGAACCTAAAGAAAATGATTCAACTGAGTCGAAGATGAGCATATTCTGTTTTACTGTACCCTGAGAAAGTTTTCCTCATCTCCAGGTGTGCCCAAAAAATTACCTGGAGCTTATGCAGATTTTCAGTTTTTCTGCAAGTAACTTACACGAACTGTTCATTTCTACAGTCTTTTCATTGCACAAATTAAAACGCGGTGCTATTCTGTCAGCGTACTGGGTATATTTTTCAACAAGGATGTATTCGTTTAGTGTTTAGCATGTGTTTTTTAATAAATCTGTGTGTCACATAACCCTGCTTCCAAGTGTGCTTTTGGTAATAATGGCAGCATTTTGCCTGTAGTAAAGTACAACTATCACCATGCGATATTTCAGATCTAGAGTACATTAAATTTATCATAGAGAACTGAGAACAAAAATTGTGGGTTTGTTTTGTTGATATTTGCAACATCTCTCTGCATGTGAAGGTTAAGTCCTTCCTTTCCATTTCCTCTTTCCATTTCTTTTCCCTTAAAACTTAACCTGTTTTCTCCTTAGGAGACAATTCAAGGGCACCACTTTGTGACTCTGATTGTGTTAAGTGTTCAGCTCAAATGAAAGGAGAATACAAAGAAATGTCTTTTTTAGTCTCCCTATGTTTTCTGCAAGTGTATGCACATGTGTAGATAATTCAGTTATCTGTAAGGGATCTAATTTGGGCCATTCTGTGGTTAAAGGTCTTTCTTTAAGTAAAAGGCAGTTAATAACAGATTTGTAATTCCTAGTGGGGTTGTTGTGTTTTCTTGTTTATATTTGTGTTGGTTTTTTTATTTATTTATTGGTGAGGGTGACTAATACTGTGGAAATTTAATTTGAATGAAATCTTGTAAAATCTGCAATGTGTTCAGAAAATGGACGCTTTCCTACTAAACTGAAGCCTGAAGCAAATCTGAATGGGCAAGTTAGAGGCTGTTTTGTTGCTAGAAAAAGAAATCTTCCATTCAGGAACTAAAATTATCTAGGCATATAGTACTTAACTGAGATTGCTATCTCATGTTGTATTTATTTCAAGAAACAAATTTAAAATGACTTTGAGGAGTGAAAATAATACAGTAACTGTTACTTTGTTTTATTTAGCCAAATACTATCTGTTGTAGTACATGCAAGCAGTATTTATACTCCGCTACGATCCAGCTTTTAGTAGTCACTGAGCCCCACATCAAAAAGATTGTTTTGCTCCAGTTAGTGCATAGTAATCATACTGCACAAGTCAAGTGGAGAGCTTATAAACCCAGTGTTTTTGGGTTTATCGTTCAGATTTCTTTACAGTGCAGGGTTCCAGCTTACATGACGATTAATGCAAGTTAGAGTACTTGCAAACTTCCAGTTTTCAGCAGTGCCTCTATATTGATACATGCTGTCCTTTTAGTAGGCCTAGAAGATAACATGAGGACCATGAATAGACTGACTGTAGTTATTGTTATTTGGGGTTTTTTTGCTTGTTTAAGGAAAAAAATGGGTACGTGGATGAAGGAAGGAGGCGCTTTTAATTAGACAGTGAAACTCTTACAGGAGTGAAAGAAATTTTAGTTGTGTAATTATTATGGGTTTTTTGGGGGAGGGGATATAGTATCCACATAACATGCCACACATCTGTATGCATTACCTTGTTGTATAAGCCTTGTGTTTGCTTTACTGTTTTTGAGGTAATTTGAATTTTGTAGCTGATACACTTAAGAGATGTGTATCTTTCATTACTGTTAAACATGATTCGGTCGGGTGCCAATTGAAAGCCAGCTTCTTTGCACAGTCCTGCAAAGGCAACAACTTCTGACCCTGAGAACTTCCTCTAGGAAAAGCTGCAATGTTTGAAACATTAGTGCAAAGTGATTTTGTAATGAGAACAATTTTTGCTAGAAGTGAAGTTGAGACCAACTAAATTCATTTCCCTTGTAATCTCAAGTAAATTCCAGTCTAAGCCTCTAGAAGTTAAAGTTTACTGCAGTAGCCACCTATACACCTTCTGTTCACAGAAAATTAAACTAAAATGAAATCTGTTTCATATAGACCAGAACATGCCCCTGCTAATTAGTAACAACACAGGAAGACTGAAACAAGAATAAGAAAAATTGTATTGAAAAATTGAAAGATTAGACTCTATCTAATCTATCTCTTTGATTTACAGTTATGGAAACAGTCTTCATTGGTTTAGTATCTAATCTTAGCTTAGCTTGTGAAAAAGATATTGACTTAAAAATATTTAACTGTGCATTATGAGAGAGACTACAGACAGTAACATTTTTGAAATATTCAATGATAAGGTTGTATATAGCTAGATAAGAAAAAAGAAGGCATAGATGGAGCAAGAGAGATGCACTGGCACACTCAATACAAACTGTAGTTGAGGTGATAGTGGAGAACTACTGCCCTGCTGGTTGAAAAATGTGACTTAATGTTCAAAGCCACAGGCTGAAACCATTACTCACAACTGGTGTTCACTTTTTGATCCCAAAGAGTAATAGATTCTTCTACAAACTGATGTCTGTAGTTCATATAACTCTTATTTTATACCCATTAGAAAATTGAGGAAGAAAAGTATTTTTCTTCTCACCTCCCATATAACTATATGCTTCTCTGCCAACAGATCAGGCTCTTGGCCTTCTGGTTCCCTCCTTCCCCCATCCCTGCAGTCTAGGCTTTCATTGTTTCCTCATCTCTTCTGTGGAGCTGGATTTCATCAATCGCTTTGGGAGTAGTCTGCTCTTGTAATCAAGGCTGAGATCCATCAAGTGTCTAGGCAGCATCAGTTCCTTTCAAGCTGCCCAGCAGCTCTGGTTTCTGGGCCTTTTTTGAGGTTCAGTGCCTTGTAGTGAGGTTCAGTGCCTTGTAGTGAGGACTCAGCAACTGAAAATATCTTCAGCTCCTTCTTACAAGGGGATTTGCAATTCCCATTGAAACATGGTCACAGCAACCATTCTATGAGAAATCACTCAGGCTCCATACGGTGCCATGATGTCTTATTGATCCAGGAGCACTATTGAAAAAAGGTCGTAAGGAAGGAGGCAAAGAGGAAAAATTGCCAGTGACATATGTGCATATGAAAAGAGCAAGAGAGAAGAAAGGTGGAAACGCAATTTGCACAGTCAAAATCTTACTGTGCTGGCAAGCTGCATTCAGGATTGTGAACTAAATGCTGTTGGCTACAACAAGCCCTGTATGTAGGCGCCCTCACACTGCAAAATTGTTCAGGGGATCTGAGGGAGGCTTTTGGAGTACCACTTTCAAGACAGCTTAAAGAAACGTGTGGCCTTGTACAACCAACTCAAAATTACGGAAAAGAAACAAACTCTAAGATTATTATTCTTTTCTTGTTGGGTTATTTATTTATTTATTTTCAGGGTTTTTTTTCCTTTCAAACTGCAAAGACATTTCTTTAGAAAATGCTGGAGGAAAGCCCACTGATAACTAAGAAAGTAAAATAACATATGAGTTATTAAAAGGTCTTTTCACAGAAGTGGGATTAATTTCCATATCCCTTAGGAATCCCTGCACGTGCTTTTATCACAGAAATGGCATTTTGGTGGGCGGGTTGAAAATTACTTAATAAGATTAAATTTTAAAAAGGTAAGGCTATAGTTCAGCAGAGCTAGCCAACATACTTTAAAAGAATAATGCCCCCACCAAAGTGAAAGCAAAATCCGCATTCTGTTTTCATCTGAAGATGTTATTCAATACATTTTTGCACTAGACATCAATAGCTGAACATGCATCAAAATAAATTCTGGTTCAGTCTTTGCCTCCAGTATCGGACTGCACTGGAATTGTTCCCATTTAAGTAGTGCGGGGAAAAGCACAGGAGAAAATTACATTTGCTGCAGAAAATATCTTACTGTGGCAAGGTTTTCATTGTTTGTTAATTATAGAATAAGGGTGTGAAAGGCTGCTGTAATTTCAAATTTATTCTGTCAAAGGTGGCATAGGACTTTGTTTAAATCCTTTTGTGTGTATGTCTTTCATGTAGTTTTGGGACTGTTTATTTGTAACTCTATATGTATTCTACGGTTTAATATAAACATCTTAATATAAACATCTTTGGACATTATTTATGAAGTGTATTATTAGTTCTCCTAAAAGCAAGAATTACCATCAGCTCATTAGAAAGGAGATAATTTGTACATCTTTATGAAGCAGTGGAAACTTTTAATGACTCCATTAGGCCCTATGCTATTTCTTGGGACAACATTCTACTATAATAACAGAACAGTTTACTCAAAATTGTAGGATTGTTGTGCACAAGCTGATATTTTCAAACATTGTGTCGGTGTGGATGTGAGAGAGCATCAAGTCATTTGTTCTCTGTGATTTGTTTTCCCCCCGGTAGCCCAGGTAAATAAATACTCCTGCAACAGCAAACAGAGAAAGATGTTGAGATTGCTATCTTTCATGAGGATTAAAATGACAGTGGGTTGAAGAGAAGGCAAATAAAGCTTGAGGATTTGGTTTCTATTCTTCCTCAGTTGATGAGGCACACAAACTTCTTCAGCGTTTTCTGTCCTTTGACTTTATAAAGCATCTGTGGATTCTCCCATTTTCTCCTATCCTTACATAGCAGTTCTATTTTTTGTCAAGTAAAACCAGACATTTCTGACCCTTTTAATTGCATTCCAGGTGGTAACAGGGTCTTTTCAGTTTTCCTCTTTGTGTGAGATTCTCTTTCATTTCATGACTTACCAGGCCATTTTTTCCATGCTCATAATGTGCTTCAACCATATCAAATATATATATATATATAAAAAAAAAAAAAAAGTATATAAACTGATGATGTCTCTTTGCAATTTTGCAAGCCTACAGTTGCAGGACCAGTTTTTCAAACTCCTTCCCTATCTGTGACCTTCTTTGTCCAGCAAACACCACTTATACCTCTTCTTTTAAACATTCTGCTTTAGTTACTTTGTTTTATTATACTGGTAGATATTTTCCTCCTGAATGTACACTCTCACTGGAAATAGAAAATAATATATAAATCTGACAATATAATGCTACAGTATACAATGAAGTTGCCTGCCATTTGTGTACAATGTTCACACCTGCGGACTTTCCTTCTTATATTTCCACTGCCCAAGCTGAGCATCGTTTTTTCAGATGAATGGCACAGAAGTATTGCTTAAGGTAGTGCTGGTTTCCACAGGAACATCTGTCTTACTGCTGCCTTTTTTCAATCTTAGTACAGACAAGCCAGCAGCAAGCAGAAATTGTGGTTTCAGGATAATTTCAAATAATGATTTCCAGTCCTGGCACTTGGTACCCCTAACATGTTCTGGAGATTCCCAGATACCTAACTGCTATTAAATCTAACAGCTTCCATCTACACTTTGTTTTTGGGTCATAAATGTCTACCAATTTCCTTAGTTGTCTCCTACTTTTGTCCAGTTCCTTCCAGCTGTTTAATCCTGTGAACTGCCTTCAGACATCTCGTCTTTCACACAGTTAAGGTCATCATCTTTCGTATAAATATTTGATACGTTTTCCCTACATAGCAATCACCAGTTAGGCGGAAGTACAAATCAGTATCCTAATTGAAACTTAAGTCTCTCCCAATCCTACCATTGAGTTAGAAAGCATATGATCATATACAATTTGTTTATGGTCATATACAAATACATACATTGTATAATACTTTAGTTTAGCATCAAGTACCATATCAAATTTCACACTGAAAATACAGTCTTCAGGTTCCAGTAACAGAGTTTGAGTACCTCCTGAAGAGTCTTTGCATTTTCTCTCTGTGGAATGGCTCTACCAATGCCTTGCTGTTTGCCATCAGTATAGTGAAGCCAAATGAAAAATGTTAGTCTGACAGCTAGAAAGAGCTTATATTGGCCTAAAGACAGCACACAGACCTCTACCCAATGAGAATGAAACCACAGTGCCTTCTGCTGCAGCCCAGCATCACACAGCAGTCATCCTTTTTTTTTTTTTTTTTTCTTTTGGTGTAGTATTGCTCTAAGGGATGCTGTCAATTCTCCTGTCCTTTCTCAGATTTTTCTTAAAGTTTCTATCCTGAAAGAGAGGAGGATACGTCAAGAAAATGAGTTGAAAGAAAGAAATTAAACAAGTATCTCTAAAAACTCAAGAATAGTTACATTTGAGGGCAGTGGAAACATCATAAATTCTCTTCAGCTTACATGGGAAGCCACCACCATTTATTAAATGTTAGAAAAAATTATTTAGTTATGTTAAACATCTTGTCCGTTTCCTCATATACCTTTTTCCTTTCCTGAAAATGTAACAATGAATACTTCCTCTTATAGGGCAGAAAAATGAGGCTGAACTGATCCTCTGTTTCAGCCCTTAGTTTATCATGGAAATTTTTATTGAAGTTTCCATTAAGCCTTCTGGCCTATAATACAAACAGTATTGTTATTGTTTCTGCTGTAAAAGAGAGATTTTTATGTTCAGCTTTGCCATCTGTTTTAAACTGCATAGTAACACCAGGCAAGAAAATCCTGCCAAACTATTTCAACATTTACAACAAGCTTGTTTCATTAAATAACCTAGTTGGCCTTTTCTCCTAAACGTAATATGTTCTGTTCTTATGGGCATGAGATATTAGATGATTCCTGATATGTCTGATTCTACGAAAATATAAAAAAGGATAGGGCCTGAACTTTTTTGCTTCATAGCAAAGGTTGAAATAATTCACGAAAGGGAGATGGAAGAAAGAAAGAATGGAACCGTTGAAGGCCTGATGACCTGAGGAAAGTTTAGTTTCTGAGTACAAGTAATTGAAGGATTGTCAGTTTCAGAACTTACAGGGTTTCTTGATCTCCTGAAAAGCACAATTCTTGAGCAGGCTTATTGTTCTAAGGAGGTCAGGACAAGAGCAAGGATACTGAATGGGAATTTTGTTGGTGATCTGTTTCTGTTGCTCTCAGAGGAGCTCACTAGGCTGTGATAGAGCGCTCAAGCATATGAGTATTTTAGGAGGAAAGTGAAGGATACCAGCCTACCCACATTATAATTTTCACAGCACTGCTAAAGCCCTAAGATAAAATGTATGAAAAATAAATATATGAAATTAAAAAAAAAATGGCTAGACAAAAGAACTTTCCTTAGAAAAGGATCAGTTAACTTGTCTGATTACTGATGTGTTCAAAAGTTGAAATTAAATGAATTTCATATTCTAGACGTGAAATCTTAATGAAAACAGCAGCATAACTGTTGTTAAGACCATAGGATCAGGATTTCAGTTCAGGTGTTTACCTGAACTTGTAAAGATGCATCTCATCTTTTCCATCCACCTACTCCCAGCATGTCTGTTCGTCTTTTTTCTTATTCTAACAGGCCAGAGCTAGAACAGCTTGGACTTGGGACTAACCTCACAATGAATTTTCTTGTGTTTAGTAGGTGAGTAGATACCTCTTCCTTCTAGTAGTCAGAGTTGAGAAGGTAGGGTTTGTGTTTCTGGAGGCTTCACTCCTGATGACTTCTGTTTGCTTGCTTTTTATTTTCTAAATAATTAAATAAATATATAGGTATCATTTCAAAACTAAAAGGAGGTGTTCGTGTTGGTTGGGTTTTTTTTTGATTTTTTTTTTTTTTTTTTAGAATACTCTGCGCTCATTTAAATGCTGTGTGCTTTGTATTTTAAGCTGATGATCTCTAAGTGCTGTGAGCATCTTGACCGTCTCTTGATGTTGAGAATAGGATCAGAACAAGAAAGTTCTTCATTTCATATGAAGAACTTTGTGATGTTGATGACATCACGTAAGTGACAAAGAAGTGGAGTAGAACCAAACTGTTGATCCCTTCAGCTTCTCCAAATCATTTTTTAAACTGACATCAAAGATTTTGTAACACTTCTGCTTACAAATGATCTAAGGATGCTCAAACATGATGGATAAAGCAGTTGTTTTCACGCCATAGTAAATAAATAAATAAATAAATTGTTTATTTTGCTAGAAAGACAGAGATAAGACTCTTGTCCATTCATGACTGATTGCTATAGCTGACTTTGCATTCTGAATCTTTTTATTGTGAATCCCAGTCTTCAGATTCAGTGTGCTGCTTTCTTCTTAATTTAATCATTGGTTGTTTCAGGGCACTGCTTTATTTGAGGAAAGCCCCAAGAACTGAATTATTTGTGTTGTAAATAACCTGATACACATTCCCTAGTTTGATTGCTTTTGCTTCTTTCAACAGGTTTGATTGGATTCAGTCCCTGACCATTTAAAAACTGCCATATTATCAATACAGAAGCTGAAATACTGAATGAGATTGATGAGAAAAGATTCTTGGTAACAAAATATGTGTAGCATTCTCTTTTAGGCTCTTCACATGTAACTGTGCAATATGACAATCTCCTGTTGGTCATGGGAACCTGTTTATAGAAATGTTCTTCAGTATCTGTCAAGTTTCTGTAATTTACCTGCTATAAGCAGCAGGAAATATACATTGTAGAATGAAGTTCTACATGTTGGTCATTCCTTCTACTGTGTAGAGCTTGCACAAGTGTGTGAAAATGCCATCTTTACAATCATGATTTTAGAAAGCAGGTGATGTGGGAAATATACGATTTAGAATGTCAAGAAGTGTTCTTTGTAGTGTTGGATCTACAGAAGAGTTCATACCACCTCTCTATCATCATATGTTTTTCAAATACGTACTGATAAGATTCTTTATAAACTAATATTATAAGTAATGCAATAGACTTTCACACAAGCTAGATTAATTCTTTGTTCCGCAGGAAGAAAATTGATCTTACTTAGTAATCTGGTGAGAGCTTCTAATACAGGGTTGAATGCACTGTAAATGGGCTACTAATTGTCTGTAGTTCAGTTTTACTTGAGTGGCCTGACTGAGCTTTTTAGGTGGACATCAGCAAATTCTAAGCATTGGTTTATCGAAATATGATTTGATGCCCATGCTCTCAGCCTTGCCTTTTCGTTGATGGTTACATAGACTTCTGTGATTCTGTGCTGTGTTTTAGATTTTTGTAAACAAAACGGTTGGAAATTTTGGATGTAATTAGTACGCTCTGTATAATATTTTTTTTAACCTTGTCCAGAGGGTACTGAAATCACACAATTTAAAAACAATAATTTTTTTAAAAGCTGGCAGCAGTTCTTGCCTTCTTGCAATTGACTGAGCCCTGAAAAGGGTGGAACAGCAAGCGCAAACTGGAAACTAGTTTGTGGAAAGACTTAAAATATGAAAGTGATTTAGATGTAGTCTGTTTAAACTAAGTTGCCCTAATAAGTTATTTCTGAAATGACATTGAATTTACTACAGTATCTTCTACCTGCTTTTGACACATGGAAGTATATTTTGGATCTTCATATACCCTGATGTGGAAAACTTTTCTTCTAAACTGATAGAAGAACATGTACTTGTGAGAAGAAGAAAATGTGCATGTCTGAATTGATTGAATGCATGCTTCAGGGAACACTGAAGAAATTAAGAATGGTTCATTCCAATAAAATTACAATGATAAGAGACTGGCTTCAAATCTGAATGGGTCACAAGTAAAATGAGTTCGGTGGTGTAGCTAATCCTTTTAGATATTTATCCCAACTGCAATCTCCTTGTAAGATTTGATGAAACTCAGTCTTACTGTTTGTCTCCAGTCAGTAGTGTCCTAAAAATGAAATTATAGGTTGCTTCATCCAAGTGCTGAGATGGTGAGATAGGTTGATTGCAGAAGTATTCGCATAATGCCTTTCTTCCTATGTTGTTTTTGCATGAAGACAGTATTATAAAATAATCATGTTCATGTGTCGTAAATTCACCATCCCTATAAAAATAAGCATTTTTTTCCCAAGATATGAATTAATTTAATTGGTTTTACTTTAGCCGTTGTGCTAAACAGTAGGATGCTATGTGCACTATGGCTTTCCTGAATTCGTTTTGTTTGCTTCTTTTAACATGAAGCCTGCTTCTTTTAACATGAAGCCATTTTCTCTGGCCAGCTGTACCAGTCTTCTCCCTTGTGCTTTGGCCTTAGTCTGTTTTTCTGTGTTCCCCTAATGACATATTGATCACATTACTGCTGAGAAGCTGAGGACTGAAATATCATATGAACATGTACACATCTTTTTCATAATTTGCTTCAGGGATTATACATGGAAGTTTAACTGGCTTTGAAATTCACGTGATGTCAGTAATTCTAAATCCACAGAGGTAGACACAGGGGACAAAAGTCACCCCGCTTCCTACCCTTGGACCAAGAGCTGCTGTCCCCGTGTGGCTTCAGTGAGGTGTTACACACCTTGTGTGATACTAGCTGCATCACTCAATCCTAATTGGGGTGAGGAAATTTGGGAGGGGGTGTGGGGTGCAATGAAAGACCCAATTCAGTGCCTGTGAGAGGTGTGCCACTGCTCTTCTCCAGCCTCTGGGCTGAGCTGGCGGGCAGCTGTCACCTGGCATTGGGAAGCCAATGCCTGTTCCAACCTGTTCCAACATGGTAGTTGTAGGAGATGCATGTGACAGAGTATTTCTGAACTCTTAAGATTTGATTAAATCGATTTTTAGCAGAAAGCAGAAGTCTGTTTTAGAGAAAAGACATTAATATCTTACTTTGTCAGTGTTTAATTCTGCATAATCTAAGAAAGACACTCAAGTTGAATTTTCTTTATTCTGTAAATTTCTGTTGAGACAGGAAAGCCATGAATATTTCTGTGATTTGCTTGTGGAAAAATAGGAAAGGAAAAAAAGGAAAATACTTTTCATGAAATACTGTGCAAGTTATGCTGATTGCTATAGCATTTATGAGGTAGAAAACAAAAGTAACATTTTTAGCGGTTGTACTTATTAACAGTGTTAACTGTATAACTCTGTTCTGAAGTCAAAAGAAGAATATGCAAACTAAAAATAACAATAATTTAAAAAAACATACACAAAAAGGAACAAACATAAATTGGAGTCATATGATGAATTTCTAATTGCTTCATGTTCCCAACTTTTCACTCCAAAATGTTGCAAGCATAATTGTGTAATGTTTGCAGAGTAAGTAAATAACAGGTACAAGCAATGAGTAAAGGACAAAAAAAAAGAATGTTTTCATACAGTATCTTTGCTGTGTGGTCTGCTTTTTAATCAATAAGCAAATCCTGAATGCAGGCAGATAATTATTTATCCTTGAAAATATATGCAATGATAATTGGATGCTAATGTTTAACCCCTGGTGGTATTTGTGACAGTTATTTGGGGAAGATTTTTGGAGTTTCATTTTGGTTTCATGTTGAGATGACTGGTTTTGGTATCTTGTATATAAATATCTAGTTGTTCCTATTTTAGGCCAAGTGTGAATTTTCAGATTTACAGATTACAGATGTTAGGTCTTACTTATTCAGTGCTGGTGTTTATTTGTTTCTGGTATGTCAGATAATGGTTTTCAAGCTTCTTTTCCACTCTTGAAAGGTCTGTGGGGCACTTAACCTGCATTATACCAAAGAGGTCTGAGGGTTCTTCAACAAAGAAAGAATTTCTAGATACTTTCCTTCAGCATGTGTCAAGGGCAATACAGACAAAAGACTGATGTCTCCTTTAACAGCTTGATAAGTATCACAGGATATTCTGCGAGAATCAGTGCTGTTTCTAACCTGTACTGTATTCCCATTCAGCATAATATGGTTCAATATGTATACTATATGTGACAATGGTGAAGACTTATCTTTGCCCTGAGGGCTAAGTGCTGTAACACTTCTCAAGTGATAGGCTTGATAGAAATGATGATTCAGAGGCAATGATCTGCTAAAAAGTCACATTAAATATGTGTGAGAATTAAAAACAGTCTGTGTTTATCTTGATTTTTTGTTTTGCAAGTTTCAAAGCCCCATTTAATTCCAGTATCAAAATCCCTTGTAAGGTAAACTAAATCATTCTCGTATTGACCATTTTTTCATCTTGTTCTATCGAGGCATCTTCCCAGCTGAGTTCCTTATTGAATTGTATTTCTATGAGGGTATTGTAGGTTAGCAGAGCATTTTTATGATACACAAAAGAGGTGCCTTCTGAATTTCCAATGCCTTGCATATTGTTCCCTATAGAAGAAGCAACTCTGAAAGACAGAATAAATCAAAACAGAAACAGTTGGCTCTTCACTTGCTGCTGTTATTTTTCCTTAAGTTTACATTTCCTAGGATGGTTTATCCTGCCTAAATTTTTAGTGGCTTAATAAATGTATAATTTCCAGAAACCTTAGACATTCTCAGCTGCTTAGCAGAGGACTTCATCTCATTAATGGAAACAAAAACATAATTTAATGCTAAACGTGTCAAATGCACAAATGGTGCTGTCTGAACACTCCTAAATTCTGTGCTCAAAGTTAGCTTCTGGTGTCACATAGTCTTGTGATAAATCTGGAAAGGGGTAGATCTCAGTAATAAAGGAGATTTTCAACAGAAGCTGTTATAGCAGGCTATTAGTTTTTGTTCAGCTATTGTTAAAGTTTAGACTACAAAAAAATCTAATTGCTAGCCCTAGAAATGCTTTCTGTAGTTTTTTTTTATCGGTGTTCCATGCCCACCCCTATCTGAAATAACATAGATGAAGCTTATAGCCCATTTTGGTGCAGTTTAACAGGAACAGAAGGACCAAAGCACTGTCTTGGGGCTTAGAACAGAGTACTTGTCTTTAACTGAATTTTGTCATTCTGAAACTGTTTGGAATGCATACCTGTTTGCTGTTCGCACAAATATAATCGGGTGCAAATATGCACATCTTCTTTTGTTCTACATCTTCAAAGATTGCTTTTTTATTAAAAAAAATATATATAACATGATGGATATATGATGATGTAAAGCAGTAACACTGGTTCAAACACCCCACATTTGCTCACTTACAATGTCATAACAGCAGAACAGGCTCAGTCCTGCTGAGCATAAATTTGGTGGGGGTCAGACCATTACATTTATTTTACTTATGATCTACTGTGCAGGAAGGTTTTCAGGTGTGTGTGCTTCCTGAACTGAAAGATCTGTACACTTAGCATACTGTTAGATCTACTATTTAAGAATTATTTTTACTTCTCAGTTTAAAACTTAACACATTTTAGTATTTGACAGTAAAACAGCTTATGAAACTATGGAAATAAGGAATCCAACAGAAGTCAACTCAGGGAACACAGGGTGTTTTAAGCCAAAATGAGATTAGATGAGGAAAGAAAAAGAAAGATAAATGCATGAGAAAGGAAAGTGTAAATTCTTACTGCTGTTCAATAAATTGTGTGTTTTTGTACCCATAAATACATACTCTTGTGTAAAGAGACCTTCACACATCATAGCACTACCATGCCCTCTCCTTCTTTTCCCTAAGGCTAGATTTCTGAGATCTAGAATTTATTTCTTCACTCATGACCTTTCATAACAATCAGGTATAAATGATTTTCTTTCACTTATGTCCATGCCACATTTTAAGGTGCTGTAGATCTCCAGCAAGAATTATCAGTAGATAAACCTATGCTATCTCGAAGTCATTTGTAAGCAATAAAAAGAAAAAAATATAGAAAAAATGTGGGGTTTTTTTAGTGAAATATTTCTTGTTCTTTTTAAACAACCTTTAGTTTGCACCGTTTTTGATACATTTTTTTTTTTCAACTGAGAAGCATGGATTCTTTCTAAGGATTTTTAATTGTAAGTAAGGAGCTCCTAATAGTATATTATTATTACACTAGTCGTTATAATAGTCTTGTCAGTACGTACTCTCACCTTTCTCAATCTGAATCTGTAAAATAATGAAGGAAACCATTGGTGAATTAAACAGCTTGTTAGTCATGGAGGATCGTTGGATTGAATTCTCCAGAGGATTAACGTAGAGAGTAGCAGCAATGAGATCAAGAAAAATCAAGTAGGCAGATTCTGAATATATATTAAGGCATTCTACAAATGTAGTAGAGGAAACAGCTTCATTTTAGTGCCTTGGTAATTTAGTAACTTTCCTGTCTGGTCTCTGGTCAGAATTTAGTTTAAATGAATTAAGCAAATTGTTCTGGACAGTTAGTTACAATGGATACTATAATATGTCACCAAGAGCAAAAAAGACACTGAGGTAGTCCTGTACTACACAGTACAGTTTCTTGTTACAAGCTATATCTTACACCCTCCATCTTTAAAACAAAGATAACATGAAATGAGCATTTGTATTTTGGTTCTATATCATATATAGACGGTATTCTTGGAGAGAGTGAAACCCAGGCCATTTTTTTTTTTTTAATTGAAAGAGTACTGCAGTGTCACCCTCATTCTGGGTTTTTATCAGGCTTTTTAGATAACTTTACTTGTCCTCCAGCTTACACGCCCCCTATCTTCCCTGCAGCTCTTCCAGCTGTGACCCTTTTTGCTTTCCCGTGACAGTGATGAGAAGACAAAACTGACAGCTCTCCCCATTCGCTGGGAATTTCTCCTTCCTACCAGCCTCAGCTTCCTCTATCAAAACTTAAATTTTGGTATTTCATTATTGCCCAGAGAGGCTGTGGGGTCTCCTTCTCTGGAGACATTCAAAACCCCGTTCCTGTGTGACCTAATTTAGGTGTTCCTGCTTTGGCAGGAGGATTGGACTAGATGATCTTTCAAGGTCCCTTCCAATCCCTGACATTCTGTGATTCTGTGATTATTCTTTAGCTTACTCTCATTAACTCTCGTGAGGTTTTCTTAACACAGGCGTAGATCCCTCTGAAAGTAATGCCTCCTACTTATTTCCATGGAAACTACAACAAAGAGCACAATAACACTATGTGATATAGCAAATTCTCAGCTACAAAACACTCTTTTTCAACATAGTCACTCACCATTAGCTATGCATTTTTGCCAGTAATGAACAGGAGCTGAATGTCACACTCAGAAGAATCTGCATGGCCATCCAGAACGTGGCTTGTCTTTCACGTCACTGTCGCCACTGCAGAAACACACCACCCACCGCTTTACTGTGCTCACATCCACTGTTTAGTCTCCATAAACGTTCAGAAAGCATCAGTGAATGTCACTGGGTGCCATTTTTTCTGCATGAAGGAATTCAGTGACATACCTTTGCTTCATACACACTTCCATGTCAGCCATCATTTTGTCAGACTGCCCCTCTGTTGCCATCTGTCCCACAGCAACAAAATGTAAGGGGATATTGGGAGGAAGGTTCAGCCTCTACTGCTGTGCCAATAACATCTGCCTCTGATGTTGTGGGTCAACATAAAAAAAAATAAATAAATAGGAGGCATTATTTTCAGAACAGCCCTTGCTAATTGTTATTTGTTAAGGAAGTAATGCAATAATAATCTTGTACAATCCAAATTTTCATATGTGATTGTTAGAGAGTAACTAACAGTATTTTTCTGCTTTATTAGTAGTGTTGTCTGCCTGATTATGTTGTAAATGTAGTTTTTAGCATACCATTTAAAGCACTTCGAACATGTTCTGAATAATTTCAAAGACTTACTTAGTCTTCCTTCTAGAAAAAAAAAAAAAATGTAGTAGAATTCCTGTATTAACCACCTCTTAACTTAAAGAATGAAAATCAAAATGTGACAAAATGAAATATCATCTAATATGAGAGAAGACAGGTTTATGTGTCAGTAAGTGGGATAATTGTGACAGGTACAATTACCATAGTCAGTCTTCACTCAGAAGCTTCATGATTGATCAGAGAACCCAAGTATTCTCCTACTCCAACAGAGGGCAGTAGGAAATCTCTAGCTGTTGTACATTGTCATCAGTAGTATCAGATCTGACTGTATCTGAACTGAAAGCCAAATAGTTTAACTGAGGATGGCTATGGCAGATTTTATGTGACTTCTACCTCATGGTCATTTTTGTCGCTGAGTCCAAAGAACTTATATTGGAGTCAGCAATGACTGCCACCTCTCAGTGCAAGTGAAGAATCTGGAACATATCTTTCTTTACAGACAGGTTTTCAAGCCCCTACCAGAATCAGGATCTGTGCACGAAAGAGTTATTTCCACTGGTGTGACTGGTGCAGACTGTGCCACAAGGCTGCTTATATTTTGCAATGTTGAGCTAGTACGTTAAGAATTTATGTACAGTTTTGCATGACCCAACAACTCATTTACTTTGTTTAACTGTTCAGTGAGGTCTTAGTTTGATTGCATGGGAGGTGTTGATTCCTGTTGCCTTGGAAGAGTCAAAATGCAGCCCAAATTATGAATTTCTGCTGTGAAAGAACGGATGCAGTGTAGTCCATGGACATGTAGATGAGAGCGTTTCTTTCTTTTGTAGCGACTGTGTAATTAATCTGGATAAAGCCTCTGACTGTGGGAGAACAAGATGTGGCTGATTGGCACAAATGATTTTTTTTTTTTTTTCGCACAGTATATAGATTTCAAAGCATAACTACTTCTCTCTTCAGATAAACCTGCTCCAGTACAGTGAATTTTCCTACAACCTATTCACGGTTATGATGTTAAAACAATTCCAATGTTGACAGTGGTAATAAAGACAGTACTGAGTATTTAACATTGCTGAAACAGGTTTCCCTCTCCTGACTGAAATTTTAGGAAATGATTCTCTTCTCAGCTTGTCTTTGTATGTTTTAAGTAATGTGTTTAGGTGCTGGTTAAATATTGGTCTAACATGGAAAAAAAGGTGGTCCTGATATCGCACACAAGATAGAATCCAGAAAAACCAGTCTACTCCTCCTGAACTAGATAATGTCAGTTGCTCGGTACTGCTGTTGAGGTTGATATGCTACATAAAACAGAGCAGTAATTAATTATTCAGATGTGCAACTTTATTCTATGCAGAAGATGGTAGTAGAACTGGTAGCAAAAATTGAAATTAAAATTGTTTGTGCAGAAAAAAAGATGACTGTAATAATGGAACTGAAACGTTAAATCATAGTTCAGCAAGAACCTGAACAAATCCTCAGAATCCAAACAACTTCAAATTTCAATCATAAATCAGATTCTGTATAAGCTTTGTGCTACACTGAAGGCTGCAAGAGCGTTGGTGACCATGAGGGCGGAACTGCAATATCTACTGGCAAAATTCAGACACTTCTCTTACAGCATTGCTCAGTGTAACTAGTATAATTAAAATGTATAGGAACAACTCATTAAAATGGTGACAGCTTTTTGTATTTTGTAGTTGAGGAAATAGATGAACTATCTGGAGATACCAAATGAAGAGATCACTGAGATCATTTCATTGTTTCAGTACTGCTTCCATCCAGTTGGAGAATGTTCATGAAGCATTTTGTCTTTTGAGGGCATTCTGAAAAATATTATGCTTAGATGATTTTAAAAGAAAAGATTAGTTTCAGCTATAACTGCCTTGTGTAGGGAATCTGCTGCCTTTTCCCCCTTAAATATGTTAGCAGGCTGTGAGCACACAGAGATATATCAGCTGTGTTTGTGGATTTCTGTTTGTGATACGTGCTTTAAAAAGCTTTCAGTTTTGTATGGAAACATCTGGATACAGACTCCTTTTGAACAGAAAACACTGTTAGCTTGTGAAGTTCATTTAAAATTTGTCAGGCTTTTTGTTTATATTTGCCAAGTATTCCTAGAATTTTGGATGAAGATTCTTTTTAAGTTTTGGAAGCTGAAACAGAATGAAACATGAATAAATCATTTGTGAATACAATTTTTAGGAGAGAAGTTTCTGAAACAAAAATATTTTTAATTAAATTGAAGTTTTAGATGGCTTGCCAGTTCCCTGCAACGTGGGGCTTGCTCATGCCAGTGACTGTGTGGCTCCGAGTCATCTGTTGCCACAAACTTTCCTTCAGGTTCCGATTTCAGTTGTCAGGGCCTCCTGTGGGAGCAGGAATTACAGGAGATTTCAAATGACAGTTCAGTTTCAAGTAGGGAAAAAAAGAGTTTTGCTTAAATATGAAAACCCCATCTGTACTTTTAACAATACAGATTCCATTTAGTCAAAGACAGTTTATTCCAGTCCAGATCTGATTTTGTTTTTGTAAAGGTGTTTCCCTCTTCTGTCACCGGAGATCTACAAGCAGTGTTCAGTGGCATAGGGTTGCTTTCCCTTCTTGCCAAAAAACAAAAAAAAATCTCCATTAAAAAAAAAAAATCCCATCCCTTCAAGAAGACAAACAAACCAACCTAAAACGACAACAACAAAAAACCACGCCAAGTCTATCACTCTTCATCTTTTTCATTTTAATAGGAAAACTTTTGTTTCTAGAGAAAGAAAAACACACATGGGGCAGCGTGTTCTGAACTGGTAGGGTGGAAAAATGAAGTTCTGAAGGAAAAGCAGCAATTTAAAAATTGTTTACACTCCTAAATTGTTTGAATGTGTAAAGTCCTATCAGCTTCTGGGAACTCTTTCTAGTGAACTGGAAACTTCAATATTTAACAGTACGTATTTATAAATAATAGTTGGAATTGAGAAACTGCTGAAAAGTAGCATTTCTTCTTGGAGTAATAACGGAAAGGAGTGAGTGGATTCAAATCATGCTCAGAGGTGTCTAAATGGAGACCTAGGAGGAAAAAAAAAAAAAAAAAGACAACCGCTGACCAATGCTTGAGGAAAAGTTTTTATAAACCTTACCTCATTATTTCATATTTGCATTGCTGGCAAATGTATTTTGTCATGTAGCATCTTTTTTCTTTTTATTTTTTCTTGGATAGAAACAGCTTTTTTGATTTTTGTAAACTGTTAAAATTGCAAGTTTTACTGTAAGATAAATTCATTATGATGTTGTTGTGCTACTGAATTTTACATGCTACTACTTCAGAGGTTTAACTCCTTTGGTCATCAGTTTTGTACTTCTCAGTGCACCCGAGGTCCAAGCGGTGTATTGATGCACACCTTATCACACTCTGCTGCTACAATAGAACCTAGCTGAGAGGCTTGCCAGGCTAGTCTGCATAGGCTGATATTAAGTCTTCCATTAAGTGTGACAGACTGGATTACTGATATTAGAATTGATGATGGATGAAGAAGCTGTATGGAGATGACGTTGCTCTAGATTTGTAATACTGAGATTAGAGAGTTTTGCTCTTTAATGTTATAATAATGGGCATTTCCTAAAGATAGAGAAGTAAAGATTAAATTTTGTGCCTGTGTGTGTGAGGGAAATGGAAAGGAAGAAATAACCACAGCTGAAGTTCAAATTAAGGTTTCAGAAGGTGCTAAATATGTTGAAACAAAAATAGAAAGCTTTTTCACCTCAAATTCATCACCAAGCACAGAAGGATGGTTTTATAATTGAGAGTGTCAACTTTGCAGTACCTGTCACTTTATCTGTCTGCAATATGCCATACACATTTATGATGATGTATAAGTAATAATAATGATTTTGTGCTTGAGGCAAAAGATATGAACTTTGACAATCCTTTTCATACTCGTCTTTGACACAGATTTCTTGTGTGACCCAGGGACAAGTAAAATTTCTGCACCTCACTATGCAAAATGGGAATAATATCATTTCTTTCTCAGGGATATTGAGAGATTTTGCCAGTGCTGGAAATTTCCTGTATGATGCTGAGTTAAGGATATCCCAACAGCAAAGTATTACATTTGCTTCCAAGACTTCATGGGACACTTTCACTTCTAGCATTGATGTCAGGTGCTGACTTCCTTCGGTTCTGTGGTTGATCACCAAAGGCCCAGCCTCATTCTGTTAACAGATTTTACTTGCATGAAAGTTACAACTGAAAGTTCAGAAAGTAGGTGTTGTATAACAGATTACGGGGAATGTAGAGGACATCTGTCCTGCTCAGTGAACAGGCCTTGAAACAGATGTCTCAAATTTCTTCAAATCCAGAACATGCTGTCTATTTTTCAGTAATAAACAGAATTTTTCCTCTTCATCATTGAGCACCATAGTTTTATCTTTAATGCATAAAATATGTAAATTCTTAAAGCATCATTTTGCTCTTTAGTGAGTTTAGATATTACAAAACGGTTTAATTATAAAAACAGACAGACCTAGTCCTGGGACCTGTGCAGCTAGAAATAAATGTGCAATCAAAACTGCAATTACCTGCAGAATTTAGTGTAAACAGATCAGCAATCACATAACAAACACAGGCTAGTTTGCATTCTGATATGAATACAGTTAGATCCAAAGCAATTTTCCTTTATTTATCTTAGCTGCTCAGCATAAATAAAGCAAGGGCATAGAAGCAATTAGCATAATTAGAGTATCGTGGTCAGGCCCTGTGTGATTTCTAGAGACGTTTCACTTTAGAATTCTTTTTCCCATACAAGAGTTTCCCTGAGCCACTAAAACATCACTTTGGGCATTTTTGTATTTCAAATTTGCAAGTTGTCAGTTTGAAAAACCCTTGACACGCGGATGTGAGAGCATCTCACAGACAACCACAGAAGGTATACCCTCAGCTTTTCATTACTAGGAAGCTGGGGAATTTCCTTTTTCAGCCCTTTCTCCTTCTTGACGTTTTAACCCTAGAAATGTCAGGTTTAATTATTTCAGGTGCCACCTAGCAAATCTAAGGGTTAAAAACAACCTATTCCCCAAAAAGGTGTGACATTCATGCCACTTCAGGGGTTTACATGTGTAAGGAGAATTTCCAGCTTTCCGCAGTCTTTTATCTGCTTGCCTCTGTGAGCGACAGGGAAAAGAGATTCTGTGGGTACTTTTATTCCCAGAATGCCTAGAACCAGCTTTTCACCACTGTATGACATTGTGATAGCATTCAGAGAGCTGAACTAATATCAAACTATGGAAAAAAATTCATGGCTGGAAATTTTCCAGGTAAGCAAAGTGTAGGGAAAATGTGAAGAATTTACATTTTATATTAGGAAACACGTTCTGTGTCCAGAGCATCTGGGTGATAGGTGTCAATTATTTGTCAACAAAATACCAGTTGTAGGCACCGAGGCCAGCTGCAAGAGGAGGAATGAAGTGAACGTGGATGGGAAAAGAAAAGCGTATCTGTTCTTTTTTTTTCCTCCAATTTTTCTTCTTTATTAATGATCATTTCAATACAGAAATAATGAAAGATACATAATCTTGAGTGGTTTTCTTTCATTATTCTAAATTGAAAGGGTACCTGCAGTTCCAGTAAGACATAATGGATTTCAAGGCCAGGTTGTGACATAATGGACTTTAAGAGCATGGGCTGGCTACAAGCATCATGTATTCTGTGCAATTAATTGTTAACTAGTGAAGATATTTTGATTATTAAATTATATATTCTATAATTTTGAAATTGTCTCTGACAGTGCTTTGAAATCTCTGCCTCTCAAGCAAGGGAACTTGTGACCTCATTTATCACATTCCTCTCCCTATTAGCACGTATTATCAGAAGTAAAAAAATGGGGAACCTAAAAGACAGAATTGGAGCATCAGCCATTGTTTAGAGGAACAAGATATTTAGAGTAATCTGATATATTTTAAAAGAATGATGTTAAATGAAGAATTACAAAAATAACAATAGGTCAAAAGTCAGGAACAATGTGACCATTTGAATGAGGCCTTCACCGGTCATGGGACTGCTTTAACTGCAGCCTCTTCGAACCTTTCAGGATGAAAGTGTCCCTCTCTCCCTGTCCTTTCATGCCCTTTCCATTGCTTCAGAGGCCTTCTACATGGACCTAAAGACAGTCAGTTTCACATGTTTGTCATTCTCTCTCTGAAAGATGAAAAAAAAAAAAAAAAGAAAGAAAAAACACCAATTAAGTTTATCCAGGCCAAAACATTATTGCTTAGATGGTAATAATCCTGACAAATCAATGCCAATGCTGTAGGGCCCACAGAGAATTTGAATAACAAACACTCCTATAGTTTTTCAAAAGAAAACACTTTAACTGCAGAAATGTTCCATCCTTCTAACTGCATTCATCTTGCTGATTAGTAGTGATAATGGAAAGCCTAGCAACAGTTTAGTGCAAAATATTGGAAGACCCTCCAGGCAGGCAGCAGCAAAGCAAAACCTCCTCCAAATACTGTAGGTAAATCTAAGTATGAGCTGAGGGGTGGCACAGGGACATAGGAAAAAAAAAAATTAAAGCTTAATAGTTAAAGGCACTAAAAAAGTCTCTTAATGCTAGGGATAAAGCAGCATGCCGTCTTTGAACTGGGCTGCTAGATGAGTTTGTTTATTCTTTCTTTCCAGTAATTTGTACAATATTAGGAGTACTTTGAATACCTTTTAGTATTTTTTTAATCTGACAGAGACAGTGAGTCTTTATGAGTGAGTGTACTTTGATTTCTCTTTTTATTTCATGTGTACATCCAGATTATGTGTGGATGTAAAAGTGAGAGAGCAGATGAACAGATTGCAAGTTAGAGATTAGTAAATTTTGCATCTACTCTTTAGCATCTGTCTTTTCTATTGGAATCTATTGTAGAAAGGAAACCAACAATCCAAGTGTGAAATTCCACTCTCTGCAGCAAACCAGCACAAAGTCTGCGCATTCATAAAGTGCAAAGCCTTCTTTGTTGTCATGTTTTCAATCAATTCTGATTTTTTATGCTTTTTCCATTGGTGCTTCTGTGTATCTGGTTTTGGTTTGTTGTTTTTTTTTTCTATCATGTACAGCATAGGTGTTGTTATACTGGGTCAGACTTGTGCTCCAGATAATCCAGTGTCTTGCCTACCAAATAGCCAGCATAAGATACTTCGCAGGAACTGCAGAAAACATCAGATTAGGTAGATTTGAGTTAACCTATTCTGTGTTAAATTTTCCCCTAAGTCTTTATATTCAAATGCTAGTTTAAATACTGGAACACAAGGTTAACATTGCAAAAATTGGCTGACCTGCTATACCCAAGTGCATTCAGTCTTTCTTATTCACTGTGTGGATCTGTAGCTCCAAATAAAGAAGTTGACTGAGGGTAGAATCAGGTGGGTTGCTCCTCTGAATATCCCTATTCTGACAGTTTACTGGAAGAAAAGAAAATGTTGGAAATGGCAAAGGATTGTTATTTAAGGTGCTTGTTATTTCCCTGTAAAATTATGCCTGTGTCTGCTAAGCAAAATGTTATCTAGACAACTATACAAAAATTATTTTAGATTATATTTGTTAACCCTTACTCTGTCCAGTATTCTGCATTTCAGTGTTCCTATGGCAGGCAATGTAAAGATACGACTGTAGTGCACCACAGGGATAGCTCTGACAGGCTTAGCAATCTCCTATTGGCTGCCTACTGCTCTGAAGATTAACTAGATAAGGTGAGAAGTTGATTTTTATCACCCTCCTTTCTACAGAAATGTTCAATTCAGTAATTCTTGTTCAGTGCATAACTAGTGCAGGTTGTTTTTTCATATATTGCCCAGTGTCTTAAAGAAATAACACAGTCATAATTCTTGCTTAACTGAATTTCCAGCACTGTTCCTTGTTTTCTAGCAGTATTTAGCTGGACAGTTTCCCTTGGGATTAAGTTAACATGGTCATAATTATGCCCACTTTCCATTATCTATATTTGATCCCTAAAAGTGGAACATTGGTTTTAACTTGGCCCCACTGCATTTAAATCCCTTAACAGTGCAAACTTGGGCTGTGTATGAGATCTCCTTGATCTCCATCCTTTTCAGTATTCAAGCTATTACACCATTTTCTGTCGCCGCTTACATACTTCTTTGGCAGGTCAATTGTGCTTTTGCTCTTCATTCTCAAAAGTAAGGAACTTTCTCCCTTTTGACTCTGCAGTCATAATACAAAGAAGTGTTTTCGTCTGTCAAATGAACCTACACTGGTTTATCTGGAGTATTTTCCACTTTTAAGTCAGGAATATCTGACTTTTATTTTATGAAGATAGCTAACAGATTTAAACTAGAATTCATGTCAAGGCCTCTCTAAGTATTGTTTTTGATATTCTGTGCGTAGTAGAATTTCCACAGATGAAAAAAAAGAGTAACCTGAAGTTCTGTTAGTGAATCAGAACTACAAATGCCTAAAGCATTAGCTACATATTCACATGCTGTAATGGGTCTGATTTCTGTAGTTACTGAACATCTACTTTATTTGGATGAAATTAATGCTTGCTGAGCATGTATTGCATTTCTAGAGCATCACTCAGATCCTTTAGAAGACAGATTTAAATCTCACTATAGTGAGCACAAATAGCAGCACTAATCTGGTAGAACTTCGTTTTTTCTGGTGTTGCTCACACTGCAAATTATGAGAATGGATTATACACCCAATGTCAGGTAGCTGAAATAAAAACATGGGTGTATATTTACCCTTTAGGGCTTTGAGTTCTTTCTACCATCATTTTTGAACTTTTGGGCATCTAATAGTTTTGCAGCTATGAATCTCAACCTGCCCTTCAGTCCTACGTACCCTGCTTCATACTTCCTTACTTTGGATATCCAATTATACCTGCAAAATTAGGATCCTTATCTAGTAAAGTTAATTGTTGTATTCAACATTGATCAGTGAAAATAATGATGTGGACACTGCCAGGGACTACATCATCTTTCTCTTTCTACAACCTCACAAGGTTATTTTGTAAATAAATTAATGTTTATGAAGCATTCAGATACGGTTGTGATGAGCATCATAGAGAAGCCCAGAAGAAAGCTTATAATTCTGTGTTCAGTGCATGTTTTGCATAGAATGCAGTAAATAAAGCCTAGGGCCACACATTTACCACTGAAGAGGAAACAAAATATCAAATAGCTGTTCATTAAAGCAACGTTATCTATCACGTGGAATGAATGAGTCAGAAATCCAGACATTGGATTTCTTTCTGCTTTGCAGCACTCAACTTTGCAGTCTTAGTCATACAATAGAATCAGAGAATCCTCAAAGTTGGCAGAGACCTTTAAAAGTCATCTAGTCCAATTCCTCTGCAACGAACAGGGACACCACAGCTAGATCAGGTTGCCCAGGGCCTGGTCCAGCCTCGCCTTGAAAGTCTGCAGGGATGGGGCATCCAGCACATCTTTGGGCAGCCTGTTTCAGTGCCTCACCACCTTCACTGTAAAAGACTTTCCTTACATCTAACCTAAATGTACCCTCTTTAAGCTGGAAACCATTTCCCCTTCTTCTATCACAACATACCCTGCGAAAGACTCTGTCCCCTTCTTTCCTGATGCTGAAAGCCACTGTCTGGGCTGTCTGGAGCCTTCTCTTCTCCAGGCTGAACAGCCCCCAGCTCTCTCAGCCTGTCCTCCTAGGTGAAGTGTTCCATCCCTTAAATCATTTTTGTGGCCTTCCTCTGGACACACTCAGGTCTCTGTCTCTCCTGTACGGAGGACTCCAAATCTGGACACAGTACTCCAGGTGAGGCCTCACCAGTGAAGAGTAGAGGGGCAGGATCACCTCACTCAACCTGCTGGCCACGTTTCTTTTGATGCAGCCAAGGATGTAGTTGGCCTACTGGGCTGCAAGGGCACATTACTGGCTCATGTCCAGCTTGCAATCCACCAGTATTCGCAGGTCTTTTTCAGCAGGGCTGCACTCAATCCTTTCATCCCCCAGCTTGTGTTGGTTATGGGGGTTGCCTTGACCCTGGTGCAAGATCTTGCACTTGAATTTGTTGAACCTCATGAGGTTCATCTGTTCCCACTGCTCAAGCCTGTCTAGATCCCTCTGGATGGCATCCTGTCCCTCTGGTGTGTCAACTGCTCCCCACAGCTTGGGGGTGCACTCAACCCCACTGTTAATGTCATTGATATAGATATTAAAGAGTATTGGTCTCAGCACTGACCCCTGTGGGACACCACTCATCACCGATCTCCATCTAGACACTGAGCCATTGACCACTGCTCTCTAGATTCAATCCTGCAGCCCAGTTCTTTGTCCATTGAACAGTCCACCCATCAAATCCACATCTTTCCTATTTGGAGGGAAGGGTATTGTGGGGTATTGTGTCAAAGGCCTTACTGAAGTCCAGATAAATAACATCAGTAGCTCTTGCCTTGTCCATCAATGCAGTTACATCATCATAAAAGGTGACTAAGTTAGTCAAGCAAGATTTGTCTTTGGTGAAGCCGTGCTGGTTCTCCCGTATGACTTCCCTGTCTTTCAAGTGCCTTAGCATAGCTTCCAGGAGGATTGCTGTATGATCTTTCCTGGCACAGAGGTGAGACTGAAATGATTAATCCTTTTCTTCTTCATTTCTCTAATCACAATTTCTTATGTTGTACTAAAAAACAAGGAAGTCATAGAGATGGTATATTGTTGAAGCCAGCATAGTTCATTGGTAGATATGTAGTATTAATTCCATGCATATTTACCACTTGAACTAATAGAATAACTAAAATAAATGTTTGTTCAATCTGTGTGTTGCAGCACAAGAGGAGGAGAAAATCATTTGTCAATTTGCTGATAGCAGAAGAATGGTGGGAATCCAAATTCATGGACACCAATACAAGTTTTGGAGGGAAATTTGACATAGTAGAAAAATCTCTCTCGGTTCTATTTCAGAGTCCATTCTGTTCCCTCCTTTTTTTTTTTTTTTTTTTTTTTTTTTTT
>JACDJE010000427.1:223175-246963 GCA_016647715.1 Pavo muticus
CCCGCCCTCCCATTTCTAGGACTTCCTAGTGCCTCTGGTTGTTCAACCTGGCGATATTTCCAACCGGACTCATTTCCATTCTCTTTATTAGCCCTAATCCTTTGCATGTATCCTATCTACATGACAGATCTAGCTCCATTTTTTATTTTTTTTTAACTCCATCCTTGCCATGTTACTTCACAGCAAAACATACCCAGAGTCCTCTAAATTTTGATGTGATGACCTGAAGTTCTTCTGTCAGTTTATGAGAGTAACTCCAATCTTCACATCCTCTGGATTAATTACTTCTGTAGTCATCCCTATGTCCATTCCTAACCGCAGCATCTTTCCTTCAGACAAGTGTTTCCATTCCCCTCTCAGTCCTTTGCAATTCTTTGCCTCTGTTTCTCCCACAAATCCTGGTTCATGTTCACATTCAGACAAGGCACATTTCTCCTCCAAGCTACTGGACAGATCATCAAAAGGCATGTGGTCGGGCGAGTGCCAGATTTTAGTTCTGGTTGTGACATACCAGTGACCCAGTGCAACCTAAAGGTGAAAAGAAAAGTTCTGTTCAGGTGCCAGCAATTCCTAGCAGGACTTCTGTGTGGTTTCAATGGAATCATTAAGAATTTTAGATAGTTGTGCTCTGGTGATTTTCTCCAAGATGTGTAAATTGGAGTTTTATTCAAAAATTCATTACTTGGTTAAATGAGAGCGGATCTGAACAGAACAGTTTAAAGAAAAAAGTTGTAAGAATTTATTCACATGGGCAATCTAAAACATTTTTCCATACTCATTTGACTGAATTGTCCGAGAAATTCAGCCTGCGGCTTATAACAGAGAAGTGACAAATTTAAAATCTTGTTTGAACAATGAAATGCATGCGACTCTGCAAGGTCTGTTTTTTTCTTCCTGAAGAAATAATTACTAAAAATATATACTTTTATTTTATGTTATTCTTAAGTGGTCTCTTCCAAAATGAATTTCCGTCTATGCTGATCAGTATTTTTTCTAATTAATATTTTCATTGAAGGCACCACATCAATTAGCTATACCAACAGAGCAAGATGAAGAATGGGAAAATCTTCCCTGCAGCTCATGTTTTGGACAGATAAGTTGAGGACTATCTCTTGATAATTGATACAGGCTGATTGCTGGAAAAAAAACATCACATAAGTTATCAGAGACTCAGTAGCATATGTATCTTGTGTACAGGATTAGATGTCCTTCCAAAATCACATTAAATTTATTTCATTATATTAGAAGATCAATGCCTACTGTTCCCACTTCATTCTTATTATAAACTGGGTCACCAGGCTGAATCCTTTTTAGGGAAGCATGTAGCCCGTGTCGTATATGTTACCCTGGAAAGTGCTGGCTAACAAATAGCACAACAATGTCAGAAGGGGATGTGGCTCTTCGATACAAATTCCTTTCCAAATTGCACCAGGTTAGCACTGATTAACTCATTTCATTACAGTGCTGTTGCTCCTGACATCCACGGGAATAAATGAGTAAAATCAGGAGCCTGAATATATTTCTATTGAATGCTTATACACCTACCTTAGCAGTCTGAAATAACGTTCATCGCTAAAACTGATTTTAGTTATGCTACATTGATCAAAGTGGAATGTAAAGTTCACTTTAAAACAAGCAATAAGTACTAAATACTTGATGAGCGTTAGAAAAAGGGAAGATTGTAAATGCAGTCACTGCTGTGTTTATTTTGTACCAATGGACAGATGTATGGATCTATAGAGATCTAGATATTGCGCTGGGACTGACGTACATACAGATAATTATAGAGACATGCTTTTTGACCTTTATAACTACAAGGAAATTTATAGGAAAGAAAAAAAAAATATCAGTGTTCTAATACACTCAAGATTCATTGACATTTTTACATTGTATGGCTTTTCAGATATTGCATCCTGAAGAATAAGCAAGGGTCTTGAAGAATGTTAGCATGGTACCTGAATGTCTTCAGCTAACCTGGAGACTCATACATAAATTTCTATGTTGGCATTATATATTCACCATATACTAAATGACTTCTGATGATGTTAACATAAATAGGAAAGTGCTTGTCTCACCCAAGACAACATATTTCTCCTAACTTCTTTATTACTTTTAAGTATTCCTTGAAGGTCTTTGTAAGGTGAAAGAATTTGTTCTGACAGCAGATTTTCATACTGGATTATCTAGTATTTCCTGCTGAAAGCTGACTAGTGTTGACCACTGCTAGAGTGTAGTACTTTAAAAATGTTTTCTCTTGACTTATGTACAAAAGACTTTTTCAGCACTCTGCACTGGACTGCCAAGTCTGGGCAGATTCACACAGCTAAAATTTTTGAGCAGTATTTTTTTTTAAACACTGCAGAAAGCATGAAGTCATTTTCAACAGGAAGAACAAAATGTTCTGTAGGTATGTCCAGGGGGATTCTCTTGTAAGAAGATACTGTGGGAAAATTTATCATTTGATGCAGTCTAGCATTTTCCAGAGGTAGTATCAGTCTTTGTAAGCAAAGAATAAGTTATCCCTGGCAGGAATATGTTCATAATATAAAAGCTGGAAAAAAGATCCTTCACAGGAGAAGAAATCCTTCATCTCTGACTCAGTTCAGATGTTGATGAACTGATATTTGTCCTTTCTTGTGCCTTTGCCATGTAGGCTGCTCTTGAAAAGATAAGTTATTTTTTCTGGCACTATTGGAGAACCAAATACCTCTTTGATAGCTAACTCATATATTCACACAGTATTTTGCAATAGGCTGATGTTCTTTTGTTCTTTCTATGAAATATTTTACTGGAAATGCAGCGGAACATTATTTCTCTGGTTTTGCTTATGTCTGATCTATTTTTTTCTTGCATATTTCTAGTTTTTCATTTTCTTGCTTATTTTTCATCATATTCAACCTTCAAGAAAGGTTGAACTTATTTTTGCTACTCTACTGTGCCCTTCTCCACTCCTTTTTTTTTTTTTTTTTAGTTAGACCTTCCAATTTCCCTCCTTTCCATTCTTCACCTCCATCTAGTTTTCATCCTTCCAACAGATTCAGGAAACCACTCCAAGGCTTTTCTGTTTTGGATTCATGAGAAGTGCTCTGTATCTTGAAAGTAGCGAGGAGGATATTTCTGCTAAGTCAAATTTTAACACGTGCTCCTAGTACCTGGTTTAGTATAGTTTCTCTCTGGGGAGAAAAAATAACTTCAAAACTCTCATAAAAGAAAACATAAAAGCAAAGAAAAATTATGCCCATATAATCACATTTTCTCATTATTTTCTGAACACTGTAATTAAGCATTGATTTTAGAACCAGAATTTACAAATGCCTCTAAACTGTATTTAGCAAAATAACACAGTATTTCATTTCAACATTATGGAGCTTGAAAAACTTGTTTTTCACATCACTGTGACTGTGCAGAACTTCCATGATAATAGAGATGTGGTACCTTGGCTACTATACCATGCAAGACTTAATTTTCCTTTTTTTTTTTTAATAAAAGTTTCTAACTGTTTGTGAGTAAAATTGGTTGAGTGTGAATTGAGGTAATGAGCATTTCATGAATCTGCAGGCAGGTAATTTTCATGCATCTGTACTTGCTCTTAGGTGTTCCTTATAGCCGTGCAATGAAAGGTACAGGGCTGTTTGTTCTGCTCCTCTTCAAGGATGGCCTGTAAGAGGACACTGTGAATATTTTTAAACTGATCCAAAGGCAGGTAGATACTGGAGTGACTTTCCAGAAAGGCCAGACAAAATATAGTTGTGCTAGATGAGGTGTGTATGTTTTCTTCTCTTTCTTTCTGATCATTTAGATGTAACTGAGCAAAGTATATCTCTGACTGAATAGACAAGCAGAAACCAGTCATGTGACTGTGAAATCATCGGGAAATGCAGGGCTGGCAGACTGAAAAAGTAGGCTCATCATTTTTGGAGTTAGTAGAAAGAAATCAGCACAAAGTAGCAGCACTGTTGAATTCCCACCATCTTTTCTTCTCGGTAGGATAGTTACTAGTGCATGCACTGACTTTGGTAGTGTTCTCACAGTCAGTCTGCCTCAGATACTATCCTGCATATTGTTCTCAACTGTTACATTCGTATATACATCTGTACATGTGGGTGTAATCAGCCTGTGTCAGGCAACGTCATTGGATTAATGAAAAAGCAATCAATTTGGGTTTTTTTATGCCATCTAAATGTGTGTTGCAGAAGAGGGCTGTTTCTTCATTTTTAAAGAAAAAAAACTGGACAGATTTTCTTACTGTGCAAGAACAGAAACAGCTTTTCTAATCTTCAGGTTATATTTTGATACGGTCCTTCAGGCATCAGCTTTAAAACTCCCATTAACATTAACAGGAATCGTTTGTGCCTCAGTCTAAAATAATATTTTGAATAATTTTTTTTTTTTTCTTCTGGTGATGTAAAAAATTCCCACAACCCGACTTAGTATATTTGGTTGTGACTGTGACCCATACTTGCAGACTGTAAAATGCAGTGACCTCAGGATAATTTAGAAGGGTTGGTGTTGTCTGTTCTCATGCTATAGATGAAAAAAACGTAAGACACTTAAATGTCCGAAGAGCAACTCACACAGTGAAACAAACTAATGAAGAAAGGCTCTTCTAATCCTTTGACATTAGCCTCTGAACCTTCCATAAGGCAACAGTGACATATTTCCTAACATTTGTTTTTCAGGTAAGATTATTAGAATTTCCGAGAGGTAATTTGTGCAAATGAAAGGGTTTAGAAGAAAATAAGCAGTTCAAAATAGTTCAAAAAGTAGGGATAATCTGTTATATTTGTTTTTACCAGCTCTGCTGTTCAGACAAAATCAAAGATTAAATATCAAACTGTCAAGATTTAAACAGTTTTAAAACAAGACTTCCATGTGTTTCACGTGTCCCGATCTCCTAATCCCAGTCTTTTCCCTAAAGAAAATCTCTCTAAAATGAGGAATGAGATAAAAACTTCCCTCATGTTTTGATGGAGATGTATATTGAGGTTCCAGTTGTAACTGGGATAACTGATGGAATCACATTACCAAGGCCAAACAGCAGCTACAGACAGGTGAAAAACCTTCAGCCCCTTAGAGGTGAAAAATAAATAATTTTTAAAGGTCATATTTGTCTTGGGAGGAAAGTAATTGCAGTGAGACCAATTGTCAAAGTAAATCTTGTATATGGGGTCTTGAAAAGATAGGCCTTGAAAATCAGTATTTTAGTTAAATATGATAGCTGATCATACACTAGAAGTCATAATGAAGCAATTTAGAGAAACTTGTTTCAAGATTTTTGTTTAAATTAAGACATATATTTTTCAGAAATATGTATTTCTCTTTAAACTCAGATATGCTTGCCTGCTCCTTCGCACACACATGCATGTCATACTTTTACCCAAGATGTTGTGTGAGCCAATCATTACTGACTTGATCTTTCTCTTTGAAAGAATGTCTGCCCACATTGTTAAAAATAAATAAATAATTCTCTGTAGACTTTATCATCTTCATGTAAAGTTTGTGGGGGAGGAGTATTTTACCCAGTTGTAAACTGAAGAAAATAGCTATCAATTCCCTCCCTGCAGGAGACACTTTCAGGAAAAGTATAAAAATTAAAGGGAAAACTGAGTTTCCAGCTTGAGAGGGACAAATGATGGAATGTGGTGAATTCCCAAGATTATTGGTGTGTTTAGGCCATTTCCATCCAAATTACGATTCATGTCCATCTGTCACAGACTTTGATCACGTCACTCACTAACAACTGCCATAGCTAGACTCCAAGTTGTGTTAAGTTTTGGAAAACTGAGTATTGTTATTGGAAATGGACAAATGGCTTTCAGAACCTCTTTGCAGATTAAACTCCCCAAGGACAGCTCATGTATTCCTTTCAAACCCCACGCTGCAAATAATGTAAATTGTTAGCAGCTTTGTGGTAAGTGAGAATGCCTCTTCGTGGTAGTCTTTGCTCTGCTCTCTGTTGCTCTTTCTCACAAGTGATTTTCTTTGCTTACAAGAGTGGCAGAATTTAGGCTTGTGGACAGTTGAGCTTACTGCTTGTTTCCTGAAGAGCTCCCACAAACATATTTTTAAATCCTTGAATTTGGGTTGTTGACCATGAAGTTGCATATATTTGTTTAATATATGTCACTTCTTGCCATAAATGCTTAGAAATTTTTTGTCCTGAATGAAATTCATCCAGTGTTTTGTGTTTGCTATAAATACACAACTCAGCTGTATTTCTATCCTTTATGTCAACATTAAAATTCCCTTGTTCTATGTTTAGCTTGAATAATTACCAAACCGTTTGCAATTAGAACTCTAGGATATGACCTCACACTGATTTATTCCTTCATTTCTTTCTGTATTTAATACATTTCAGATACTGAAAATACCAAATCTTTGTCCTTTTATTTTGATGTTTATCAGTAATGGAAACATTCCAAAACAATCAGCCAAATACCTTTGCTTTGTTCATTTATTGCCTTCTCTGAAGATAAATTGACTGTACTCAACTCTCTTCAGCATTTTTCTTCACCTAGATATTATTGCCTTGTGCAGCCACCCCAAGGTGACTGTTATCACTTAATTAAATCCTTGCACGCTGGGAAGAAAAAACAACATTGTTCGTTCATAACCCCAAGGAGGTTTTTTTTTTCTTTAAGCCACTAAGCTTTTTCCCTGTTTTATTAACTTATTCCTGGCTACAACAAGACATACTTTGTTGATGAGCAAAAGGTTGTATTAGCTTTTTATTTTCTGGGTAAACTTATCTTTTCTCTGGGAAAAAAATGTGGGCATTACAACAAGGGAAAAAAATGGGATCTCTCCAAACTCTGCAATTCTAGTAAAGGTTTGTGTAAACATCAAGCTAGTAAAGAGAAACAGGGGAGTAGCAGGAAGGAAATGAGAAAATAAAATGCAAACATAAAATTGGAACAAGACAAAAAAAGTAAGGTGACGTGTATATACACAGAGAAACAACTGCAGTGCTAAGGGAAAATCAGCATAAGGAATAGCATTTTTTGAAGAGAAAAATACATCAGAGCTCTTTATTTTACTGTCTAGGGCAGCATCTTTTTATTAGCCTCTTGGTTAATGTCTTCTCTCTGTTTATTGATTGTAGACTGCACAACACTCTGTATATTACCTTTGCACATTTTTTTTCCACAGTGCACAATCCTACTTGAAAACTGTAAGAGGAAATATTGCAGATGAGCCATTCATTGAATATGTGAGACCTGTGATTTGCTTTTATGTTCCTTTAAGCACAATACTCCATATGAGAAAGTTCACTTGAAGCAGTAAGTTGCCAGAATATGCTGCCTTTTAGCTCATTTCTAGTCCATTAAACAAAGGACCAGAAAATAGGTTTATCTGCTCTAAAATTTGGGCTCAAACAACCATATGTATTTGTTCATGATGCTAAATCATTTTGATACCTGCTGTGTTCAACAAGCGTTTAGAAAAAGTAAATGCTATTTAAAGCTGTAATATTTTCAAGAGCAGTTTATGCTGTGGTATCATTTGTATGAAAAGCATAACGTTTTAGTGTGTAATAGGACATGGCTTTGAAGTAGTTGGATAATTGTGGTTTTTGAAATACTATTACATGTAACATGTAGACTATAGCTATTGTAGGTCATAGTAGTATACGTTTGTGTGTGAACTTCAAAATATTGCTGGACTTATGTGGATCTACTCCAAATCCATCATGTCTCTAATATATGCCAGTAGTTAGTTTCTAGAAATTCCCTGTTTGTGCTAAAATTTCAGCCTGAATTCTGTGATTATTATTTTTCTGTGCATTTACATTCTTGTCCACAGTTTTCTGAATCAAAACATAATTTTACAACATTTATATAGCTTAAATTTTTCCCTTTCTTAGCAATAACAAAAGTCTTTTGGTTTACCTTCAGAGATTCAAGGAATGCTTTCTAATCTTTGAGCAGTGGATTTGACACCCACAGAGATATTAACCCATACTCTCTGGTTTTGTCTAATCTATTTTACCTTTGAGGCCTGTAGACTATCTACAGATCTATCTGCACATCTTAATGAGTATATCACAGAGATATCCGTAGTCTCTCTTTTTCTTTTTCAAATAAAGGCAATAGCAAATTTATCAGTTACCAGGATTTTAGGTATGTTTTGGTTTGAAATTACTGTTAGACAATAGTACAGGAAACACTAATTCTGCTCTGAATTAAGTTTTGGGGTCAAAAAGTTGAGATCCTTCAGAAGGAGGTTTGGCATCAGTAAGATCTTTAGGAGAGGACTGTGGCCAGAATTTGGTGTTTAGATTTGTTACTCTAGGTGCACTAATGTCAAATAGCTGCAGTATGTGCGTACTTTTTGGTTTTGTCAAACTTTTTCCTTTTCTTGAGAGTTGCTAATTGGAAATTCTGGTTCTACATTTGCGTTAGATGCAAACGGATGCAACAGATGAGTTTTGAATTTGACAGATGCAAACAGTTGCAACAGATTGCAACAGATGAGTTTTCAAAAATAATTTTAATAGTAGCTTGTGGTATCAGTGAGAAGAATAGTGTCTTCATTGTAGAGTTGGGAAATGGCATAGGTATTTTGAGAGGGAGAATTTTATTCCAATAGAGTACAGCTAGAAATATGTGGCAAGATAAAGTGCAGCATAAAACAAGAATGCTTTAAAGTTTCATGCAATGTGAATGTCTATCATTTAGGGTCAAAAAGCCTTTTGAATTTCCAAGCACCCTGCTAGGTTTATTTTATCATCTCTTAAAAAAACATAATTTAGAAATAAAAACAGTTTGTCTTAAGTGCCGTAGGAAATATGCTTTAGCAAGCTGAATTGGAATCCTGCTATGGATAGAACTAGGCCGAAAAACTGTTTAGATTTTAAACACTAACGCAGAACTCAAACAGTCCTCTCAGATGTGTAAAACATTTGGTTGTATTTCTGTTGCAGTTACTCTGTGTTGCGTATGCTTCTGCAGTTTCCCATCTGGTTTCAACCCAGAATCAGGGAAGGACTGATAAAGATACATTTCTTTTTCACTATAGTGACTGAAAACAGATTGAAGAAATTCAGATAAATGTCGGAACTCATTAAAGCATGACCACTTAAATTTATTTATTTTAAGTTAGAAGGGTTGCTGCCAATTAAAATGGCAAATTTATATGCAGAAGTCTATCCATGCTGCTTCCTCTGTTGTGTGTCAGGCAGCATGTTCATTTGGGCAAGGTAACAGTACTGAAACTGAAGCGGAAAAGCATTCATATGGCAACATTAAAGGCACTGACCAGAATCTAGTTGCCTTTGCGATTTTGGCTCAAGGTGGGTTTCCAGTGATTTAAGGAAAGGAAATGAAATGGAGAAAATAGTAAGCTACTGAGACAGGCAAAATTAATTTTGAGAAAATTCTGTTTTGTTTTATTTTGTTTTGTTTTGTTTTGTTTTTTACAAAAAGGTTGAAGTTAAACCTACACTAGAAGTTCTTACATTTGATGTGCCATGAGTAGGACTTGAAAGTGAGCTGCACCAGGGAGATGCTGTCAAACTGCAACATTACAGGACCTCCAGGTAGCAAGAGCAGGAATTTAACACTGTGCAGTAATGTTGCCAATATCACTGAATAAAATGCCTGCAATTTAGAGAACCAAGCAAACATGTAAGGTATTGCTCAGGATCTGCAAAAAGATATTGCTCAAGGCAGGAGACAATAGCAGGTATATGTGACTTCTTAAAGGAGTCAAAAGGAGAGTAATATCACAGTGGATGCAGAAAAAGCTAGGATTTTACTCTCTCACTGAGTGCTTCTGAATTAAGAGAAAACGGTGCTAACACTTGAAAAGAATAGAGGAGTTTTATTTCACCAGTTCTGTAGATGAAGGCAATTTAGCACAGTCACCTTAGGAAGAGACTTTGACTTCAGGTCTCACAAGTTGGAGTGAAACAGATAGTAACAGTACAGAGCAGTCATGTCAGTTCTGACTCAGGACAAGGGATACAACATACTGATTGTTGACACGCACAATAAACAGTACTAGGGATAGTGGCATCAAGACTTACTTGGAGCTCTTTAGATAATGTGGTGTGTGCACTATTGGCACAGGAGACAGATATTGTACTCTGCAATCTGAATGAAATCTTGAGCACCATTTGATGAACAGGTTATTGATATTTCAAGATGGAGCCGCTCCAGGGGACCCCATAAGGGCATTTTGTGACAGTGTGGCTGCACACTAAGACTGTGGTAAACACACAAAGGAACATTTTCACATGGTTACCGTGAAACTGACTTTCTAAAGATGATCTTGGTTGAAACCTTGTATTTCTGGCTTCTGCTGGTGGTATATGGAAAAATCATAACCCACTCACCCCTCCCTATGCTAGAAAGTGGGATTTTTATTATGGAAACTACAGACCCTTCATTATCCTAGCAGTCAGAGGTGCCACTATAATGTATTAATTTGCATTTATAAAAGAATATAAACCTTATTCACTGAAAGACCTCCTCAGTTGATATGCTTGAATTTATGCAATGAGCTGATAAACAGCAAAATCCATACTTCTCTTTACCTACACAGGTTCAGAGGGGAAGAAAAAAAAAAGAGGGAAGGAAGCAAGGGAGGAATAGAGTGAGGTGAGGAGGGAGAAAAGCAGTATTTTCTCACATTCTAGGGTGAGATTGGAGTCCTGCTGGTGGCCAAGGTACATGCTTATCTTCTCACCTGTTCTCACATTCCAGCTGTGAAGCAGAACTGGAAGGTCAGTGTAGTGTTTTGTAGTGACATACCGGTTCATTGCCTGAAATCATTCAGGAGCAGACCTCCAATTCCATCAGGATAATTGATTTTCACATACATGTGCAGTGCTGCACTCCAACCTCAAAACACTTGAAGGAAGTACAGCAACCCAGCATAGAGACATCAACTTTACTGTCTAGAAAGCAGATGCAGTGGCTAGTTTCTTCAGGGGAAGATTTTGACATACTTCTATTATTAATGAAATGTCTAACTTGTTTCAGGAAATTGTTTTTCTATTAGTCTTGTCAACTCACGGTACTCCTATGTTCCCTGCTCTTAACTCCACAGCACAGTAAATGGCAACCAGCTCTTCCATGGGTGCCAGAATAGTACAACACAGTTTTCTGTAGACTTCCATCTCATCTTCTACAGACTTTTGTGTCTCAGACAGTGCGAGCTGGCTGAGGATTTTTCAGTGCCCAGGAAATCTTTAAGCTCTTTCTGCTATGTAAATGATATGGTGCCTGATACTGTAGGAACATAGTACAGCAAAGGCTCATGAAGGGTCTCTTCTCCATTATCAGTCTGTTTTTCCTTGATCTGGAGGAATTTCTCTGAGATCTTTGCCTGCTGATCAAATCTAGCATTAGAATCGAGCGCTAGGATGCTGTTAGCAGGAGGACAGACATGCAGGGCAGAGGAAACTAAGTTGAAACTGGGAAGAACTACTTCACCATCCAGACCTCAAAGAGATGTCAGTATGTTTTTTCATGCCAACCTAAACCTTTCTAGTAACTTGCAGGATTTGTTCATGACAGTCCAGATCCTTCTTGTTTCAAGGGTCAGAGAAGTGCAGAAGCAACAGTAACAGTCCTGGAGGCATTTCTTTGCTGATCTTGAGTAGAAAAGCAAATGGCTGCTTTAACTTTCTCCAGCTGTAGGTGTGAACTACAAGTCTTCAAAGTGGACATCTATGGAACCGCTACAGAATTCCATACATGTAGGAAAACTTGGTTTAGGAAATGGATCTACCACCTTAGTACACAGATTAGTGACAGCTGGAGAAATTCTCAGCTAATTAGGACCAGGTTCTGCCTTCTTTGAATTACAACATGGGATAAAAGGCTGAAGATAAGAACATAGGATTGTTGGGGATTTTTTTTGGTGTTCATTTGTTTTTGCTGTTTTCCCCATACATCTGTCAGAGGTTAGTTAGAAATGGCACTGGATTTGATGGACTTTGGCTATGTTCCTTCTATTCTTTGATCTTATTTTCTCTATATTCTGTTGTCTATAAAGTATTCCAAGGTCTATAAAGTATTCTCAACATGCTCCTCTTTCAAGAAGAGTATAAATCCGTATCATAGGCTAGGTAAAGGACTCAACTCAATTTGTCATTCAAATCTATTTTGGCTATCTGTATTACCATCTAATAGGTTGAAGATGCTAAGCATAAGCCTCTCACTCCTGTTCTTTCCTGAGCAAAGCATTTCTGCTTCACGTGTTCTCACTTCCTTTGCAGTTTCATATATACGTACTCAGCTGTGGGCTGGAGGACTGATTCTAGCAAGCCAGTTGTCAGGACCAGTCATTGCAGCATCCTGAGCACCTGATGATGAGTGCAGGTGTTATTTTAAGAGTACAATTAACAAATCTTACTAATTTTTTTTTTGTCTAGTTTTTAGACAATAAACATATGGATAACTTTATCTGTTTACTTTCACATAGTGTCAGATTGTGTATATTAAAAAAAACCGTTAACCACACAGGCAGATATAAAATGTTTATGAATGATTTGAATGGACCTTACATAAACTGAAGTACTCATACAACATAACATAAAGGGGCTTTAAACTCGCTACTTTGGAAACAATAACATTCACTGTAATACTTGCTTTTCCCAGTCAGTTGTGTTTTTACAGACACTTTTATCTGCACTATGGGTTCCATTCAGATCAGATTCCCACAATCTCTTTCTGTGTGTTCAGTCTGAGGTGCAGATCCAGGGACTTAGCCCTTATCCTGTCAGCACTCCATAGCTCCTGCTACTCTATCAGTTTACCCTTTTGGTTTTGGCACTCGTAGTAGTAAATACTGCAAGCACCTGCAAAATATCAAGTCCTTAGGGCAGCACCTCTTGGAGCACAAATGTGCATGTATGACCAGAATGTTTGTACCAACAAAGAACAGAAACCACTTGATATTCAAATTCTGTATATCTCCAGAGCAAAGCCAATCAATCCACATCCAGATATACACTTAACGCTGGTTAAAACAATCAAATTCTCAGAGTAAATGGTAAATAATGTCATTTCTATATGATAATTCTTATCCTAAGTAGTACATTGGATTGTATTAGATGGGGCAGTTATTGGCATTACGGTCTGCTGTCCAGTCTGGAAGCATAACTAGACATCCTGTATAAGTGAAGGGTAGGAGTTCATCAGGAATGGGCATAATAAAAATGATAAAGATCATAAAGGTCAGTGCTTTAATACACAACTCCCACAAAACTGAATTTTAACTAAGTGCAACAATGTTGAATCCCTCCCTCAAGAGTCTTTTTTTTTTTCCCTTTTTCTTTACACTAATTGTGTACCTTTTTTCTCTCAGGAAGGAGAATAGTAAAAAGAAGATAAATATCCTGCCTAGTAAGGTTTTAACTTCAAATATATTCAGCACTGGTTAGTATAGCATGTACTAATGAAATCAGTGTTTTCTTTCAGTAATGAATAATTTATGCAGAAGAATGGAAAATTAACAATAGCATTTCTCAATGAGAACAGCAATTTTTCATCTTTTTATTGTGTACTAGCAGACCCCAGAATGGTCCATTAATGGTTTAAATGTTCTGTTGAAAACTTAAGTCTATATACAGTAAGCTCACTTCTCAGTTTCTTTTCAAAGATCCATTCAAACAGTTAAAGCTGGTTACTCAGACTGAATAGTTCAGATTGTTCAGACTTTGGAGTAGTTCACTTTTCACATGGAAAAGTTCAGTATGAAATTTGTCAGAGTGCAGACCACAGACCTGGAAACCACAGATACAGAAATACAGAGGGAAAGCACAGTTTATTTAACATGCTCTTGCAATGAAACCTTTATGAAACTATTTTCATTACATGTAAAAAAATGTATGTATGACTTATTATATTCCACCCACTCCAAAAAAAGCAGAGAGAAAACTCATACTTCCTATCTCTTACTAGTGGATGCTACGCACCTTGTAAAATATTTTACTCAAAGGAGATTGCCTCATTCCCAGCACAGGGATGAAAATGGTTCAAAAACTTCAAGTTCTATCATTTCATCAGACTATTAAAATCTTAATGCCGTGTAAGTTGAAATAACCTACCCCACTTCAGCCGTCACTGTACTGCATAAGACACTGGGCCACTTCTAACAAATAGTTTAATTCCCTCAGTGCACATCAGTGCGTGCATGAAAACCTGCATGAAGAATTTCAACAGTTCAGTTTGGATCAGTTCATCAAACAGAAGCAGAATGAGCAGAGATGTAGAGGATGTAGCAAAATAGCGCAAGTACTTGACCAAAAAAATTCACATAGATAATTAAAGATCATCTGGTTTCTATCATTTAACTCAATTTTGTTATTCTGATTGGTATTTTGACTTTAATATGGTTTTTTTACATGTTATATGAAAGGTTTGGACAAAAAAAAAAATCTTCTGATAAACAGGATGCAGAATAATTACAAACAGTCTGTCTTGAAGTTTAGTGAGGGTTTTTTCACATTATTAACCCTCTCTATTTCTTTCTTCAAATAGCAATACATTTCAACCCAAGGATATAGTTTTTTCTCCTACCGTGATGCCAGCTTTTCAGTAAGCTTAGTGGCTTTCATGGTGCAGTTTTGCCTGCGCAGACAGGATGGCTTGGGATTTTGTAGAAATATAAAATGGCCTTCTAGAAAATATTGAAATTACTACCAACAAAGCCCCTAAAAGTAATTTATTGTTTTGCATTCAAAAATCGTCAAACTCTTGATCTGTGGTTTTGTTGGTTTTCATTTTTGTTGTTGTTTTTGTTGTTTTCTTGATAATTCTGAGATTTGTAATCTTCCTATGATTCTCAGGCTTCTCTCTGATATTCACCAACAAGAAGCTGAGAAATACACCTGGGAATATACCCTAAGAATCCAAATGACAGATTTGATTTCAAACATTATTCTTGTCTCTAAATTTTTCTCCTCTGTACTCTCTTCTTGCAGCGATCCTGATCTAATACAAAATCTTATTTTTAAGTCAAATAGTCTGCCTCTTCAATTTTTTTCTGTTTTGGTTGCATAAACACAGTTATTCTGTGAGTCTGGTGAAAGATTCATTGAGGTAATCAGTAAAGTTTACTCTTTTGTTTCTTGGTTTCAAGCTAGAAAACAGATCTTATTATTGACACATTTATTTTCTGGCACTTCCTTGTCATACATTTCATCCTGGCCACAAAAGCAAAGAGCATGAAGATGACCACTTAGGATCCTGGCATCAAGGTCTTTTCAAACCACATTCTTTGAGCTTGTCCTCTTGCATCATCTTTTTTACTGCAATTGTTTTGTTGCCAAATACATGTTGCTTGCCAAATATGTGTCATTGATTCACAAGGAATATATGGTCATATAACCATGCATGGACTATGATTGAAAAATGGCAATGGTATGAGAATTGAAAACAGAATTTTCTGTTTGTTGGGATTCTAACAATATGGTTAAAAAAAAAAAAAAAAAAAAAAAAAAAAAAAAAAAAAAAAAAAACCTGTAGCCCAAGGAACTGCAGACAGTCTTATGCCTTTTTATTTTATTTGGATTTTATTGTTGTTGTACTCTGCAAAGTATTAACAAGACTGAAGAGGAGGAGGAATAAAGCTTTTAGAGATTTTTGTAATCAGCAGATGATCAAAATTTATTTATATTGATGTATCAAATACATCACGTGTAAGATCACATTTCCAGGAATAATCAGGAATAATATTCTCATTTTCTCACAATACTTAATTGTGAAGCCCCAAGGTCAGATTTTCCACCTAAGCAGTTACTATTTTGTATGTTGGTGTTGCTGGAGGATATTACTCTGGTGTCATTAATAGTGAGAGCGCAGTAAATGGGCACTGAAGCTTTGAATCTGAGTTCTGTTAGTCACTGTCTATGCCATTCATTTTATTTGAGAGCCCTGACCAAGAATGCTTGCCATTTGAGATGAAACTCATGTTTTTGTTGCCATCCTTAGTAAACTATGTTCTTAAGTTATGCTATAACATAGTGAATGCGCTATGCAATGATATGTTTATTTCAAGAGAAGAACTATTTGCTTTAGTGTCAGTTGCATCCTATACAGCCTCTCACTTAAGAAAAAGATATTTTTGCTGTTATGGAATGTATGTTTAATTGGTGACAGGCTTTTTAATGCTCAGCTGCAGTTATGTATGATATTATTATATTACAACAGTGAAAAATTCTAATTAAGATGATCTGTTTGCCAGGAAAAAGTTTAGTATATCAATTAATCTGTTTTATCAGGGGAAGTAGTCCTTTCCCCAGCCCCTATCTCCTGATTAGAGCCTGAGATACAAGAAAAACATCACAGATGCATGCTGCATTGGACAAAGAACACATGCATGCATTTAAATCATGTGTATCTTACTTTTTACTGATGTAATTGTGAAATATGTTCTTTTTGCATTCATAATTAGGGGTGAAACAGATGGTGAAGGCTTAGTTTAAAATAATCTATCATTAAAATAACCTACCTACTGGTAATTCTTCACTCTAACTGGAGTTTAGGTCAGGGTAACAGGGTTTTTTGCAATGTTGGAATACACTGGAAGGAATTAGGGACTGCATGGATAGTATGAAATATGAGGATATTCTCCAGAAGGACGCTGTAGTAAGACCTCAGTGAATTAAATTTGTCTGTAGTGGGTATATGCAAAAATAGCTGGGACAAAATTCCTCTGACAAATATAAATCCATTTAGTGCAATGCATTATACATTAGCACATATTTGGTCAAAGGGGTACAGTGGGTTTCATATCTTGAAAGAAAATAACCTCAGTATTCAACAAACACTGTACAAGCCACTTAGTATTTTGGGTTAAAATCCCATGCTTTACATTTTCATACTATTCTGATGTCAGAGGACATAAATTATAATTATTGGCATTATTATTCAAAGGTGCTGTAGCTAGCGACTTTTACATCTGAGTCTCACTTCCTTCATGTCTACCACATTGACTTGCTGATATGCAACAAAGGAAATCTTATATCAGTCCTGTGTCTCTAGCTTAGAACAGTTTTCAGGAATAAGAGAACTGGCTCAATAAATCAGATACTTCCATGTCTTTAAAGCATTTATTTTAGCGCTTCCTCTAAGATTTCATTCTCTAACAGCTTTGAAAAAAGCATGTAGATTTCAGCATGGTATTATGATAAATCTTCTGAAGGAGGGGCAAGCATTAACATTTGTGTCGGTTCTTTTTCATCTTAATCCAACCTTGGTTAATAATCAGAAAATTCTACATAGCGGGTAAGAAGATGTAATTAACCCTTTGACCCCAGAATCTTAATTGGTGCCTGTTGAAAACAGTGGGGCAGTATAAAAAAAAGAAAAAAAAATTAAAAAGTAGCCTGTGGTGATTGAAACAGCATAATACATAATGGTTTTCTGAAATAAAAGTACTGGGGAAATTCAGCTTTAATCACATTTTGCACATCAGCAGTAAGCGTAGGTTGAAACAAGAAGTTGCTGGTCTTTTTAAAATTTAATTGTGCTTAAAATTGGCATGGACATTTACCCCAACCATTTTTAAGGCACCACAGTAGATGGAATAGCTCAAAGTTTATGAAAGTCAATTTCGCTTTTAAAAATAGAAACAAAATGAACTCAAGAATACTTTCTTAACAGAAGATGTCGTACTTTGATATTTTCCTTCAATGAAAACAGGACATTTTATAGAATACTCGTTGCCTTTGCATGCACTATTTCTACATCATAGTTGATGATAACCTTGGAACCATGGAATATCCAAAACACAAATCCTATCTGCCTTTGACCTACAGTGAAATTCCCGCTGGAAATGACAATGTGCTGCTCAGTTTGAAAGAGAGACTTGAAAGCAGACTAAATCCAGTACCCTTCTCACATTTATTGGCTTCTTGGCTATGGAAATGTAATTTAAATAATACTTCCAATGATTTGTCATTAAAACAAAATTGTTTGTAAATAGACACTATGATACCATATACTCTTCTTCAGTATATAATATAACCCCTCTATGTTATCTGCCAGCTTTCTCTGAAGTATATTGCTCTCTTGGCATGCACAGAGGACATACGCTTTATGAAAAATTGAAAAATTTCAACACGCATTATTTAAATAATAAATATTCATAAATAATACCTATGAATAACGAATGAGGCAGTCCTTCAGCACTACTGTTTGACCTGTATAAGGAACAACAACACTGTCACAAAAGGAGTCCATCTCAGTCCTTTCATGTGGGTGGGAGGAACTGCCTTGCATTGGAAGGTGAGCATTTCTTCTACTATTTTTATGGCCATCTTTCAAATTTTGCTCAGTTTAAAAAATGGTGAATTATGTCAGTATTTTCATTCAAACATAACTTCAGGGAGCAGGGAAAGGAATCAGAGAAAAAATACATGACCACCACGTGGTTGTCTCAGTTCTCTTACTTGGCTTAATTAATTTTATGGTATGGAAAATGACTAGTTATGCAAGAAGCCTAAAGACTTGTAGGTATGCTACGCTGGCCCTCCCATTCCATCAGTGGTGCCATAGTAATTTCCCTTGTAAAACTAGGAGGTAAAAAATAAGGAGTAATCTCCCAAAGGAAAGCAGGAGAACAAGATAAAGCGTTAAAACTGTTTAACTGAAAGACAAGGGTGAAATGGAGAAGTAATGTGAAAAAGCTTAAGACGCTTGTTGTAATTTCTTTTTACTCTTGTGCCTACTTGAGATTTTATTTATTTATACATTTCCAGCAAAACTAGTTTTAGCCAATTCCAAGTCAACGCTGAGGAGAATATTTCTACTTAATTAGTGATGAAAGCTTTCTATAAATTTTTGTTTCATTAAGAAGCCTGAGTTCCTAAATAAGATCACGCTTACTTAGAAGAGAAGCAAGAAAGCCATTACTCAGAGAATTACGTTTTGCTATTCTCCCAAAACTCTATCCAGATATGTCAGATAATTACACAGTAATATAGTGTACTAAACAGAACAGATTATAAATGTGCTCTGAGTGCATGGAGCCTTTTTCCAGTAAAAGAGGAAGGGGATCACACAAATTGGATACGTTAAAAATGGAAAGAGGAAAGTTTTTTTTATATGATACACAAAAAAAATATGACATTTCTTTCTATAAGATATTATTGAGCCAACAAAATAATTTGATTCAAAAAGAATCTTGAGCACACTAGTTATCACCTGTCATGCCCGTGCAAACAACCTGAGGTTAGAAAGAAACTTCTAGTAGGCTGGTCGTTACCTACCTAACTGGCAGTGATATTTTGAATGCTGTTCTAAAGTAGGTGCAGGCTGTTGGATCCAGGAAAATCAACCACTGCTGGTAGTCTGATTCAGTATGGCAACTTGTTGTTGGAGAATAGCATTTTAGCAAGGACATACATGAGTGGCCAGGGAATCACGGTGACAGTTTTCTGTTTTATTTCTAATGAGATTAAAAAAATTTCCTCAAAGGAACCTGGGACAGAGAATCAGGACAACTTATACTGAGACCCTTAAAGATCTATTCTTCTGATTTTTCTGTGCTAGGGAAAGTGGATAGTAACAGAAGAAATGTGTACTTGGAGAGATCAAATGTGTGAAGGTTTTGATTGTCCTTGTATAGATCCAAGTTTGAACTTCACTGCTCCAAATTTTCCACCTGTTATTCATGTTAAAATTCAAGGAACTGATGTTAATTATTTGAAAAGAAATGATGATGATTTATAAGAGGTCATAAACAGCTTGCAGAATGTAAACGTTTTTACATGAAGGAAATCTATGCAGATTTACATTTTTATTAATTCATAAATATAAATTAGAGTATCTTTTTAATGCAGTAAGGGTTTGTTTTAGAAAATGCAGATTTTTGAATCATCTACTACATCAGAGTGGAGTGAATGCTTCCTAAAGACAGTTTCTGACTAACAGTGTATTAGAAATTAATTAGGAAGGAGAATAATCAAAGAAATTAAAAACTAGAAATCACTGTTCTGTATTTAAAAAAGAGTGAAATGATTACATGACTTTGTTGTCAAATATTTCCTTGAATTTGTCTGCTTCTGTTACCTTGTTCTTCCAAAACCATGTTGATCATTCAAAAGGTGTAGTTATGCTTTTTCTCTACACAGACTTTTATCCCAAATGAATTTTCAGGATGGGATGTTTTGGGATTGTTTCTTGTTCATCTTAACATTTGGGGTGTTTCATATCCCCTGATCTATCTATTTATCTATCCATCTATCTATGTATATATCTATATCTCTATCTTTTTTTTTTTTTTTTTTTTTGGACTTCCAAGTTTTATAACTTTGTGATTTTACATTTGCAATATTGTTATTATTTTTTTCTTTGCCAGCAGCCAGCCTCTTAAAAAGCATAAAACTAAAGGCACATGTAGTATTTGAAAGGCAATTTGTTCCTAGAAAAGATTTGCTTGTGTTCCTAAGATGTATATTTCCATCTTGCACAGTGATTTACTCCACATGCCAGTTTAGAATATAGTCCTTCGCTTATTAACTGCAGCCATGTTTCAAAAGATATGCGTCAATCTGTGCATTTTTGCAGTTTGCAGTTGCAGTGGAAACTCCATCCAAAGACAGAACCTGTCAAACTAAAATCTGATCTAGAGTTTTATATCAAAGGAATTAAATTCATAACATTTCTATAGGCCTAAGCTGTAAACATATTTGACAGTAATCTGCTGATTGGCTTTGTTTGTTGTCTCACAAAAGGAAAATGGTGTGTGTGTAATCCTCAATTAATTAACAAATTATTTAGGTCCATAGTGGTTTGAGTGATGGTGGGATTTTATTTTATTTTATTTTATTTATTTATTTATTATTTTCAGATTTCATTTTTCAGTTTTCTCTACTTTTATTCTGGGGAGTAAGGAATCTTCTTACATATCATTTGATTGGAAGGCTATTTGTTTTCCTTATTAATTTCTTCCTGTAAAGAAAAATTGAAGAACATTTTATTTTTTCATATTTTTCCTGTATGCAAATGAGATAACTTTATATAGTATATGGCAGATATAAGCAGAACAGTAAATCCTTCAACTTCGGAATATACTTGTGTTGATTTTTAGTATATAAATTTTATAAAGGAATGCTCTTAAGGATTCAAGTTAAAAACACACATCTGAATATTTTCCTCAATTGTTCTGTGATACCTTTGTTTGAATCTATTTCTATCTAGGATTTAGAATTTTTAGTTAATGTATTCACTATTCTTTTCTTTCTCTGCAGTCCCTGGATGGATTTGTATTTGCACTAAATCAAGAAGGAAAATTTTTGTACATTTCCGAAACTGTCTCCATCTATTTAGGCCTGTCCCAAGTAAGTACATGCTTTCAGTTCTATAGCATAATTGTGTGTGATGTGTTCTTCTGTTTCTCATTTTAAAAGAAGTTATACTAATCTAGTTTCTGTATTTTGCATGGGTTATTTAAGTTGCATCTGGTTCATCCTGAGAAGTAATTGAAAAACATGTCTATCGGTATTGGATGTTCAAATAAGACATACTTGTGCCTGAAAACTTTTTGCCGTGAAGGATCGTTGTTAATTTATTGAGAAGAAATGAAGTTTCTTTTATTGGTTGTTTTGAACTTTAAACCTCTATACCTGATAGGAAAGGGATACATTAATAGTACTTCCCTTGTGTCCTATTACTGGATGTTTATGGAGTACCCTGCATTATCTAGGGAGCTGACACAATGACAGGGAGTCATTTGGAGTCAAGAAATGCTGAAGGAGACCATTAAAATGTCTGGCAGGGAGGGTTCCAACAAGGACACGTTTTGCTGCTTCTACAAATGTCCACTAATATGAAGAAAATATATTAAATATAGTATTTTTAAAATGTAATTGCTAACAACTGTTTTTCAAAGATTAAAAGGGAGGATGGAAAGGAAGGGAAAGTTGTTTGCTGGTACTTAGACCTAATCCTGCTGCATTCAGAAATCTTTTGTTAAAATAGCTTCTTTCTACTTAGTCTTAGAAATGCAGAAGAAAGGTTTTACATGATGATTTGTAGGGTAAGATATCTGTTTCTATGCAGTCACTCAGAGGAGAAAAAGAATATCTGATATAAATATTTATTTCCTTTAAATTGATATCCATACTGCTATGAGGAGGCAAGTATTATCACTGATAACTGTTAGTTTTGCTGTACCCCAACAGTAATGAAATGGGAAATTTTAACTTTTGGTGCAGAAAATGACTAATTTTGAATATTATGTCATGACAATTAGGACAGATGTTCATTAAGTCATCAAAGAAAATGCAAGAAATTGGTTTTAGTAAGTTCAGTAATTGTTATTTTGGGTTTAGCAAAAGCAAATGCTAAAGCTGTTTCTTACTCATATATGTACTTTTTTCTCTCATTAAAGTCCCTCGTTTTGTAGTAGACTTTAATACCTGCCTTAATCTGTTTGGGAATTGGTATCAAGAATCTCAGATTTTGAAATTGGTGCGCCACCATGTTGCTAAAACAGTAAAGAATCAGAACTTTAATGTTTATTATTGTCTTATGCTCATATTAATCTGTTTTATGCGTAGTATCCAACAAAGTTTAACAGGCCAGTAAAGAAGAAGGATGGATAATTAGTTTAAGCAGGTAAATGCTAATTAGGAAACTCCTGAAAGGCATCCATTATACAGTAGCTTAAAACAAATTTTACAGCCCTGGTTAGTGGTGTAATCCAAATTCTGTCAAGGCAACTGCATTTTCTGTAATTGAGATGTGTATGTTTGCTTTGCATAACAGATGGCTCTGTATGCTTAGACTGATAGCTAGGAAAATAATAATTGCATTATTCTGGCCAAAAGAATATTAGCTCTTGGGTTTTGGCCATTTCAGTCAGTCCTCCTGCCAGCACAGCATATGCACATATATGGATTGGATTTTCAAGGAAATTGATGCATCTGGAATAGTGTGGCCATCTGAAATATCATCTGTTCAAGAAAAAAATTGGCTTTAACCCTATGCTAGTCCCTCAAAAACATTTTCTGCCACTGTCTTTTTAACTATAGGACTCAGTAAATCTTTCCTTACTCTGAACTTATATCCAGTTGGTGAGCCTTTGCACTTCATCTTGATCCCCATATACATTTCAAGAAAGGAGTCTGATAAATTAAGCAATTTTCTTTGCATGTTAGAGTCTTTAATATATATCAGCGCAAATGTTTCTATGTGTTCATTGGTGGTGGTATTGATGGAAAAATAATACAAAATCAGAATCAGGACTCTGGCTTTTAATACGTTAGCAGATGATATCAACTGAGATCTGCTCAAATATCTTTAATTTTCACTTGTTGTCAGTCTTTACTTTGTATGTCTCTGACTTATCACATTCTTAATGTATTGTTTGGTTTTATACTATTGTACAGCTAGGTTTCCAGCAATTACAAAAGGAGCACTGCAGCTGCTTGACACTAAATCACTATTCAAAGCGTTATTTGTTGCACAAAATATTAGTAAGAATATCCTTAAAATCATTCCTGAAATTATACATGGAAATGCTAGTATTCCCACTACAACAATCTTAATTCTGAATTTCCAAAAGAGTGCTATGTTATACATGTGATATTCCATCTCTTACACTGCAAGTAAACATTGATGTGTCCCTATCCTGATATGAGCCCCCACTCCCAACTATGTATTTGTACAGAACCTGTAGGCAATTTTGCATTTCAAAAAGTCTGGGTATACATTATACGCATTTTTATTTGAATCGTCATCTTGGAGTGCTGACTTTGGAGTCTTATTTTTTAGTAAAGTGTCATCTTAGAGGCTTCATCCTTTTTTTTTTTTTTTTTTTTTTTTTT
>JACDJE010000427.1:252215-302215 GCA_016647715.1 Pavo muticus
TTTTCAACATAGTCACCATCATTAGCAACTATGCATTTTTGCCAGAGACCTGCATGCCACACTTGTAAAAATATGCACGGCTGTCAGGAATGTGACTTGTCAGACTGCCCCTCTGCTGCCATCTGTCGCGCAGCAACAAAATGTAACAGAATATTGACAGAAAGTTTCAACCTCTACTGCCAAAACACCAACATTTGCCTTTGATGTGATGGACCAGCGTAATAAAATAGGAGGCATTACTTTTGGAGCAGCTCTCATATACAATCCCGGGATGGATCTGGGTAAAAATAGCCCTGCAATAATACAAAATTTAACTCAGATTACCTCAGTAATATTTTCCACTGCAAATCCTCATTGACAGTTCTACCACTCCAATTAAACATTTGCATGTGAAAGTACATCAGGAACAAAGGAACAAACACCTCAACAGCTCAGAATTAGGAGATGAGATGTATCTTTTGTGTGTGTGCGTGCGTGCGTGCGTGCGCGCCACCATCTTCTTTTATTCTTCTATTGCTACAGCCTGGGTCAGGTTTTTACTTGCTGTTTTCAAACAGAGTTAACTGAGGACTCCCCTTCTGGCAAGTAAAGGAAATACAGAATATGAGAATTCAAGAGGAAAAATTGTGTTATTGGTAATAGAGAAGAATCATTCCAAATTCTGCAGTGAAGATATTCTCCACAGAGTTAGTGGGGGATCTAGTCAAAGAATTCTCTTCAAACTGTCTTCAGCAGACCAGAAACACCCAAGTCAAAGTCGGGTGGTGCTTAATCCCTAAGGTTTGCAGTGGAAATTCAAAATAATCATGTTTGTGAGAAATCTTACAGTGCTAATCTGTATTCTTTTGTGTCTCCCCGTTTATCTTCTGCATTAAAATAGACATATCCTGCCTTAGCATTTTAACCTCATATTTCCCTGTAATTCTTTCTGGCATCTGAACTAGGGTGTATTCCAAGAAATCCGATGCCCAAGTTTCCAGTTGCACGGAGGCTGGTACCAGCTTCCTGGTAAAGCTATAACATGAGAGCGAATGCAAGCAGATCAGTATCTGTATTTAATGTTCAGGGGAAAAAAAAGGTGCATCAGAAAACTCATTACATTCACTGTGAACCCATTTTTATCCTAGTTCCTCACATGAATTCCTCAACAGCATTCACATTCGCAGTTCTTTCTACTATTTGTTTCTGCCTTCAAACTTACCTGCATTAATAATGAGTAACTCAATTCCTTGTGGCAGTTATTTATGTATTGTTCTCATGTCACTGCCCCAGAAGGACCCTTTGCAGACGAATCCATAGAAGAGCCAGTTTAATGCCCTATTTCAAACTGTGCCACGAGGACCCATCCCAATGCACAGGCTAGTGCTGTTCTACTGTGGGCATCGCTAAGCAGTTTGGGGACACATAGAGTGTGCTCTCACTGTGCTGGGATAGCCAAAGCCAGCTTTGCTGCAGAGCCACACTCCTACTGGCAGCTAGGGGAGACAAACAAAGGCTACATTTTCCCTTTCAAAAAAGAGGAGATGAGATGTGGCAAGAGTGTGATATAAACCTCCTGTGTTCAGAGTCAGAAAGTTAAGGCAGAAAAAAAAGTGGAAAGACCTTCTTTCAGCAGTGAGGGGATGCGCCTGAGAGCAAGAATTATCCTCTCCTCCAGAGGCAGGAAGCATGTGCATGTATTAGAGCTGGAGGAATCAAAATGGTGTAAGCAAGACAGGCAAAAGAAATGTCTCTCCTGTGTGAGCAGACAGGAAGGGAAAGGCGCAGAAGAGACATGGCATGCTGCCCCTGCTCTGCAACTGAGAATCAGAGCTGTGAGAATGTGTTCTGCTTTTTCCTCACTAACCAAGAAAAATTTTGCCAACCTTTGGTATTCAGAACTCCTGCCCCAGGATCAACTTTAATAATACAACTGGTTTCAAGTTATTAAGTACATGAAAATAATATTTTTAAAAGCTTATTTACGTTCTGGTTAGGGTTTTTTTTGTTTTGTTTTTGTTTTTGTTTTGAAGCTTTTATTACTTTACATTTTCTACTCTTTTTTTTTTTTCATTGGCTACCACAAATACTAAAAGTTTAATTTTATATTTAAGAAAAATCTGAGACTTTTTGGCAGTATTGTGTTTCTACAGCAGTAAAGGTATAAGATTTGACAACAGTAAAACAGAAAGGGAAAACACTGGCTCTGTCTTTATTTGAATGAGATCACATTGATCTGTAAACTAATATGATATATAATGCTCATACTGCATTCCAGATAACTTTTGAAGACTTTGCATTAATAAATCTGGCCTTGTGCTAATAAAGTGTATGACAGTATTATTACCTATATTAATTATTTTCTGTTTAAGATTCTGTCTTTGTATCTTTTGGGTGATGAGTTTTTTCTAAGCTGAGTACTTTTGAATTAGGATGTAGCCATTCAGTATAGTGAAGCATAGTCTGTACCTTCTCATGCTGCATTCCAGGAAGATGTCTGTTTTGGGTCAACACATCTTCATATGTGAGTAGTTAATACAAAACCACATACATTCCTGACGTTCCTGGAATGACAATGTATATATCCTTGTGTTCTTGCTGAACTTCCGTAACATATGCACAGTAAAGATTAATATTGTAAATTGTAAAAAATAAAATTGTAAATATGTCTCTTTCACATATTGAGGCAGCATGCATGTGTTATGACTTTGCAGGAAGAAATGCTTCGTCTTACAAAATTTATTAATGTAGTTAGAAAAAGAGTAGCTTTTCCACTGCATGTGCTTCTTTTTCTTCAAATGAGTCTGATCCACAACCTGTTAAGTCATTGAAAATTGTTCACTGATTTTTGAGTGGTTGTCAGTTTACTATATATCATGGTGTTTACTATGAATAAACAAGTTTTTTAAAGTTATTCAGCAATCCCTCTGTCCCTATAAGCAAATAATATTTTGAATAAGAGTCTGATCAATCTCTTTTTGTTCCATAAATCGGTCAAAAATTGATTGCATTTTTGTAAATATTTTGGTCATAAATCTGTCTTCCCTATTAGTTTGCAAATTCAGTTTGGGTGTATTGTTGCTTAAGCATACAGTGCCTTCTGTTTTGAAGACAATGAGGACAATGCAAAATAAAAAGTAATTCACTCACTAAACTGCACTTAAGCAAATTTCAGGTTCTAGAGAGCTTCACTGAAATGGGCCTCTCACGCTCACTGAAGCTTTTTCCTGCATTTTGTCAGAAATAGGTCTGCAGAAAAAATTTTGTACACTTCAAATCGAACAAGTTAATGAAGAATATTCCAGTTGTTTTGTTTGGCTAAATCAAAGCCTGTTCCTTAATACTAGTTCTTTTCTCCTCTTGCTTGATATCACTGCACCCTCTTGATTTACCTACATTTGTAGCTGTAAGAGTGATGTTATACATATCATGGAAGGCCACAGAGATACCTGGATGTGAAACAAGTTATTGCTGTACTCTCACTATGTCACCACCGTGAGCCATTTAAATGGTATAAGCATGTTAATGCTGTACCTAATTTGAACAGTGATGGATGTTTTTGATAAATCCTAGCAGACTAACAAAGTCAGCAGTTTCCCCAGTAAGGATGCAAATTCATATGAAACAGTAAAATTAATGGAAAAAAAATAAGATCCCTGATATAAAAATGTAACTTTTATAGCTTGTTAATTAAAATTGACATTGCAGGATTTCAAGAGACTAGGAAGGGACACTACCATTTTAATATGTTTTGAAACCTTTTCAATCAAGCAGACAGAAAAAATCTTGTAATTACTGGAAATCATTCATCTCTTTTGTTAAATCATAGACCTTTAATCATAAATAGTATTTGTACAAATTAAAGAAGCGAAACTGAAATTATTTCTAAAATGTCACAACTGCTTTTTTATACTAGATGATGTAAACTTTCTCTTCATTATTCTCTAGAACACCTAGGAGGGTGTTGTGAAAATAACAGAGGGGCTTCTAAAATAATTGTAAAAAAAAAAACTGCAAAGATTTTAAAGGTTATATATACATACTTGCATTTGCTATTTTGAATCAAGTTGTTTATGTGTGATGTGCTTTATTATGGCATTAGCACCCATGTCACAGGAGTATCAGCATTTGCATATAAACAATCAACATAATGGAAATATAAAATTCAGGGATTATTATTATTTTAAATAAAACACCTATCTTGAAATGCAAATATTTATCCTGTGTGTGTATAATTATAACATTCCCACGATAGCTGGTAATTTTATGATTCTGTTTTATAGTCTCATTTAACTCGTATTTATTCTCTTGCATCCGTGGTCTTCATTCAGCACTGGACATCTTAGTAAGCTGTACTACAGGGGTTTTTTTGGTTTTAACCTTCAAAGGAATTTAGTTGAGCAGATGCTACATTGAACCTAGTCAGAGTAGAAAGGAAATGATATGGCTTTTAAAGGGCACATCTAGCATATCTACTGGGCTAAAGTAATTCTGGCAATGCTTCAAAGGATATAACTTTTGATGGTAAAGTAGGTAGGCTACAAAATGAAATTACATATGGCAAGCTGTCAAAGTCTTCCTACACATTCAGTACATTTATCTAAGTGCAAATGGATGCTACTTAGATGGAGTCCCTAGCAATTTCCTGTTAAATCTGCTTTAAGATTATCTGATATTATTTGACTAAATTAAAAAGAATAGAAAGAAAACTTTTATGATCAAATATTTAGAAATTAGTTTTTCTTTTTGGCAGATAATCTGAAATATGAACTGCAGTTGTATTAACACTTGGAAGCAAAGGGCTTTCAGTATTAGCAATTATATCAAAACAGGGATAATGAATTCCTGTATATCAACTTGAAGAGGACATATTTATAGGTCAATGATGTCAATAGCTATAGTTCTCATAGACACCTCATTCTTACCCTTTTATTCCTCACTAATGCTAAGAAGGCACAGTTTAACTTTTAATGAGATTGGTGACTATGAGAATCTCATTTTGCAATACATTGTTCATAAGGAATAGATATTTTTCACCTTTCAGAATTTAACAATAAAAACCTTTTTAAAAATGCAAACAGAGGGTAATAGTGGATGGTTAGCCCAAAATACAAACTGTGGTACTTATTACAAGAACAAGATTACAAGAAACTTCGGGGCAGGCAGTGGAAGGAGGAGAGGGGCAATAATTCTGTTATTATAATGACAAAATTCAGTATGCAATACAGTATACACTTAGCTCAATATGTAGGAGACTAAAGCATTTTATGATAACAACTGTCTTTGAGTGGATGGTTGTATGTGTCTGAGTGATTTTGTGTGCATGCATACTTATGTAGGTCACTCCAAAAGTAATGCCTCCTATTTATTTTCTTGGAAGCTAAAACAGATACAAAGAGCACAATAACACTAATTATCAGCTTTGAACACAGTTTTTCAACACAGCCACCACTATTAGCTATGCATTTTCACCAGCGATGTGCAAGAGCCTCCATGCTGTGCTCATTAAAATCTGCACCAAAGGAGGTGATCACTGTGGCCACTGCTAAAATGCATCACCCACTGCCTTGCTGTGCTCACATCCACTGTTTGGCCTCCATAAATGTTCAGCAAGTATTGATGAATGTCAATGGATGCTTTTTTTCCTGCATGGAGAAATTAAATGACACACCTTTGCTGCATATTCATATGTCAATTGCCATTTGTCACCCAGCAACAAAATGTAACAGAGTATTGGAGGGAAGACTGAACCTCTATTACCATACCACCAACATCTGTCTCTGACATTGTGGGCCAACATAATAAAATAAGAGGCATTATTTTTTGAGCAGCCCTTTTATATTCATATGTAATACCTCTGTATATGTGTTAATCTGTGTGCATGTGTGTGCTTTAAAGGGCACTCTAAGCGCTGACAAGTTCTTTACCTCTGTCCTACACTGCGCTGGAATACTAAGAAATAAGATATGACCTGCTTCTGCATTATGGTCCTCAGCACATATGTTTGTTAATTGATTTTGGGACATGGGCATCCTGAAAAGCTCTGATAGGTTGAAGCATATTTAATTTTAGTGTGGGGTAAGGTGCAGTATGTTTAGTGTGATTGGCTGTTAAAGGCTAAAGTCTGTTTGCCAAGGATAGATTATAATGAGATTTGGCCATTGGAATTAAAATCCCTCTGGACAGATCTTTGTATTCGTTCATTTGGCCCCTCTTTCATACTTAGGTCTGACAGTAGTATGTGTTCCCATCACAGCTCTGTAGTTTCTTCTCCATATTGAAACTCCACATCCCAGATGTAGGTATCAGCTCATTCTGGTACTTGCATCTTGCACGATTCAAGAGCAGAAAAGGAGTGTGACACTGCATAGTTCTGGTGGGTATCACACCAATGCTTGAATCACGGAGGTCGCCGTACAGATCATGCCCTTGGCCCATTATCATAACCATGGAGCACTCTAGATTGTGTAAGAAAATTGAGAAAATGCTTGTGTTGACCTATTTTAAATAGCAGTTACTTGCTCAGTGGCATATGACTTGGACAAATTTCAGTAGACTTTTCCTGGGATGGCACATCATAGCATCTTCCTCGTATGAAAGCAACCCCATCTGCCAGTTTCAAATCCATTTTTTGATAGAAATGGGAATGTGATGACTACTCAGAGAAAACCTTACTGTTGTAACATGAGTAAAAAATAAATAAATACCGTTGTGTCTAGACTGAGGCTTAGCTGAAATTTTCTAAATTATTTACTCTGAAACAGACGTATATCCTGTAAAATTTAATTCTGAATAGTGGTAAATCTGACAATGGGACAAGAAACTGAAAGCAGTTTTCTGAATGACAAGTATTAAGCAGTAATAACAAAAGGTGATACTGCAAATCGTACTTGTAATAAAATAGAGTATGAATAGAAGAAAGGATGAATATGTTATAACAAGGGATAGGATCCTGCAAATGTGCACACAACAATTCTCCTTGTGAAAGCTACAAAACTAATGATGTGTATAAAGCTGTTCAATTAAATCTTTGAGGGATTGGAGCATAGACTTTTGAACTGTGTTGCCTCTCATTAAAATCAGTGGCAGTCTCAACAAATGCAAAAGTTCAGGATAGAAAATTGAAGACCAAAAACATGCACTTAAAATATTTAAATTACTTCAGCAGTGAATGTGCACCGATACAGTGTGTTACAATTTTGTTTTGTTTCTGTATTTCGAATTTACCTCTAACCTAGAATCAGTACATAGGTCATATGCCTGCTTGACTGTTTGGTCAGTCAAAACTGTGAAACTACATGTGCTTGTGAAAATGGGGAATGGGGCTCAATGTTTAATTGACTTGTTATATTGAAAGGAGTTAGTCAAGTACATCTTGGTGTATATAAAACATCTGAATTTTAGACAATTAACTAGAGATTTAAAATAGTAGTTGGCATTGAACAATAGCCCCTGCCTAAGAAACAAACAAAACAGGGAAGAACATGTCAAAACCCACCAGTCTCTTGTTGGCCTCAAGCTAGGAGGGCAGACAGATTTCATATTGAACTGAAAGCTAGGCATATTTGAACATTGTAGACTCAGCTGTGATATTGGATTATATTTTAAAATTAGGATCTTTGCCTAAAACAAGGAAAGTTTTGATGTTTCTATAGATTACTGTCCCAAATATACCACGTAAGGGTACACAAATGAGAAACAGACACATCCCATTGCAAATGCAGTTTTGCAAATCAACTAATTACCAAAATAGAAACCTGATTATCAGCGCAGTGTACACACAACCTGGAAAGGGTCAGCTTTGACACCTCTCCCCTCAGGCGATTAAGATTTATACTACACAGATGTAGAGAACTGAGTCCAAATCCACTTCGCTTCATCTTCAGAGTAACAAAACTTTTCTCATGAGGTGAAGGCTTGACACAGTCTCTGAGGAGGAATAACCTAGATTAAACAATCACTGATCCAAAATGTAAACACTTGTTTTCCATTTACTCCTTTGGCTCCACTGTGAGCAGCAAGCATGAAAAGAGCAGAAATTCCCTACAAATAGCAGTGCTCCATGATATATTCTCTCTTCTCCTAGAAAAGCTACCCGAAGTTTACTCTAAGTCCTGAGGGATAAAGATAGGCAAAACTGAGGTCCGGAAATCATATGCTTCTGTTCCCCATGCGAATTAATAAAAGCAGGGATATGGTCATGAAGGAAATCTGAGACACTGATGTTATCTTTCCTAATACCTACAGCCATGTTTAAAATAGAAGCATAACTAAAAGTAGCAGAAGTAAGGCAAAACTACTTGCTACATAAACGTTATTAAGTGGAAGTGGAGGAAAAAAAGGGGCAGTGCTGGTCTGCATTCTGGAGGCAAGATCTTCTCTTGCAGGTACTTGTCTTTGGAAATCATGTCGTGTGTAGAGTTTCTCATTCTTCCTGTTGGTTCATTTTGGGACGATAGGATGATAGGATGGTAGGACAAGAGGTAACAGCTTTAAGAGGTTTAGGTTGGTTATTAGGAAAAACGTCTTCTTCAAAAGAGTGAAAGGTATTGGAATAGGCTGCATGGGATGTGGTGGAGTCACTATCTCTGGAGTTTTTCAAGACAGGGATCGATGTCACAGTGAGTAACATGGTTTAAGTATTATGGTGGTGATGGGCTGATGGTTGGACTAGATGATCTTTTAGTGGTCATTCCAACATTAATGATTCTGTGATTCTTTGATTTTCTAAGTTATTCGAAGCTGTTTTCAAGATTTTATTTAATGGAGATACAGTGTTATTTCTAGCTCATAGCATGCCACACAGAATTTTTCTAGATGTGCCTCCATTTGAGCTAGAAGATCTGCCTCAACAGTGAATTTCGTCCAATATGTTAATTTTCTGAAAGGTTTTTAGAAGGGTGTGATGTCCTTTGTCTCCTATGACACCATTAGCATTGTTTTTTCTTTGTAAATGAGAATGGATTCGCATAATACAAAACTAAGGTATCTTTTGCAAATAACAAAGGTTTACAATAGAAGTAAAATAAAAGTCTTTGCCTTCAGCTTTCTGATTAATTTCTGGTGGTTCAAAAAGAAAAATAGCCCTCCATTATGACTTCTGAATTTCAAGGCTGTATTATGTATCAGGATCTGTTTCTTTTACCTTTATTTTTGTTTTACCTTATTTTCACTGCTTTTCACAATATGCTTTTTGGTGTGTTATGTTTTGCACATATTTAAATGTGTTAAATAATAAGCTCTGATATAGCAAAAGTACCAAATTTGAGACAAATAATCTTTTTAGATTAAACAGCAAAAATGCCAATTGTTGATCGGAGGTGTGACTGCACCATGCACTGCTTGTGAGAAACAGTTTTTGCATTAGGTATTATACACTGTACAATTTACAGTTCTGTATGAAATCACGGAGTTGATTGTTTTATTATATTTCAGTATAAATTTTTCATCCATTTCAGTTCAAGTAACATTCTCACAGAATACAGGTTTTGTACTGATATGGTATTTCCTAGCTGTAGGCATGGCCTGTCCCTACTCCTGGCTGTAATTTACTTTTTGGTCTCTGTCGCCTTGAGCTTGCCTTCTGACTAGTTTGTTGAATGATGTGCTAATCCATTATATTTTTCAGACAAGTGTATCGACCAGTATAAACAGACTGGAGGGCACAAACCTAAATGAAAGCTATACTTCCTTGAATCATTTAAAAAGCTCCTGCAGTGGTGGCGGTGTAAAATAACTTTTCTCTGTACATTAAATATAAGGGCGAAATTTCAATAAATAAAATAAAGATTGTAGGGCATTGGATGAAAATTGAAGTTTTGTGAGCACATTATGCCATTTTTCCCATGGATGTATTTAGTTAGAGGAAGAAGAGACAGATAATGTTAGTCAGCCACTCTGGAATGTGCTTCTAGATGATAGATTTGAAACTGAGCCCCAAGCCCTGCATTACTTGCCATGTTCCATTGTCCAGGCACTCTCACAACACGATACATGTTTGGAGTCATGTACTGTATTGAAACATTTTTATACAAATAAAGACTGGAACGTAACATCACTATGGAACTGGCAAAACTATGGGTGAAAGATGTAGCTTTTTGAGTTTTTCTCTACTGAAGACAGGTAGGCAGGCATTGAGAATCCAATACCTGGTCATGAAAAGTATCCTGAGGTAATTTATCTTAAAAAGAAATATCAGGAGAATGACTTCTCAATTTGTATAGCTGGTGCCACATACTCAGTTCCTACCTGTCAAACAGTGAATTAAAATTACAATAACAACAGGAAATTTTGGATAGTAGTTCAAAACTAATCTGTGCACACAAGTGATATTATGGAAAATGATGTTTTTCAATTAAAACTCTGCAAAACTGTAGTAATCCCACGATAACAAGAAAGCAGATCGTTTTTCCTTAAAGGCACATTTGATTCATGTTTCATTTGGAAATAGTTAAGATATAGAGTTTCCACAGAGTTAAGTGAGGCATAATTTAAAAAAAACTTTCCCTATATCTCTCTTGAAATGGAACATTTCAAGGAGGAGAATTAGATGTTTCTTTCCTAAAGGAAATCTTTTTTTACGTATTTTTTTCTTTTGTTTTTGTTAAATTCCAGCAGATTGAGAGCAAAATTGCCAGATTTCTATTTAATAATTCACTTTCAAGGTCTCCATGCTTTTTGTGTATCACAGATTTCAATTTCTTAATCGAAAGGAAGACTAACTACTAAGACTACTAACTACTACTAACTACTAAGAGAACTGTAGAACTTACCATTCATTGAAACATTTTACAGGTTTTGAGAGAGCTTCAAAGATCTGCTCTTACACTTTATTAAAGGAATTAAAAGCCCATAGTTTCCTACCCTCACAATCACATAGATGATATTAAGCATTTTTATCTGTTCTGAATCTATGTTTTGATTGTTACTTTTGAACTGATGATGCTGGCATACTCACTTCTTCCAAGAAGATTAGCTTTGTGAAATGATGATAGAAATGACAGTTTGGCCACTGAATTGAGAAAATGTTTTTATGAAGTTTTGGTGCATACATACTTTTTAAGTTTGGTCTAGCTGTCCATTAAAAGAATTGTTAGATTTTTCAGGGTATTTTTTGGGCAGGGGACAGGATTACATTTCTTTTATTTTGTTGAGCTGTCATCACAGGTTATGAACATGAATTAGATAGTGGCAGGTATGCTCTTTCCAAATATGGCTGCTGTTGTTTTGATTAGTATCTGCTGATATGTATAAAACTTAATTTGAAATGAGACTTACCTTTCTGACTGTTTCTTCCCAGCCTATGAAGTATTTTAATCCATTTGTGCTTTCAAACTGAGGTAGTCATCCTTCACATCAAAATATCTGCACCTTACCAGATCAAAGCTGTCCAAACTTGACTTTGCATCTACACAGATGGCTGTAAACATGACAGTGGAATATTGCTTTGGCTTCACTTGACAGAACTGAAAATTGTCCGTGCAGAACTATCCAGAATTTGTAGAAGACGTTATTTTTAAGTTTATTGTTTATGAATATAGCAGAGAGCTGAAATTTAATAGCTATCTATGTCAGTTTAAAGAAAAATGTGTTATTTGCTTCATTTCAGTGTCTCACACAGAAATTACTGAGCAGGAATTGATTGCTGTACTGGAGGAGGAAGGGAATGCTTGTAGATTTTTCAGCCAATTTTAAGCATTTTTGAAATAATATATTCATAGCTAGTACATGCAGTAAATAATATGCACCATCACTAAAGCAGGGCTTTTTGAGTTGAGGCCTTGTGAATGACAGCTTTCTAAATAAAATAAAAATTTGAAAAGGTTAGTATACTCTTGAAATCTTTATTTTGGAGCATGTGACTTAAAGCATGATGTGCAGAAAGCAATGTTTCCTTTATGCAGCTCAGCTATTTGCATAGGACTTAGCTGTTTCATAAATGCCAAGGAGCATAAATATTGATACACCATGCTTACCTCCCCACATGCCTTCAGTTTTGTTTTGTCTAAATTATGGAAAGGAAGGTACAACTGTATGCACTGTTTAAAGACATGTTTCTTTCAAACCTCTGCTTCCTGAAAGCATTGTTATTCAGCTTCTTCCCCTTAATTTCCCACTCCTTTCTCCATGCAAGCATACATACACACACATATGCACGCTGCAGTCTGCAGAACAGTTTTTGAAGGGCAAGGATATGTTTTTTGTTGAGTATTTTACATACTGAGAAAGCTGTTTACCTGCCAATAATACAAAAATAACCCACAAATAGATCAGTTTAGGCTGATAGAAATAAAAATCCCCCCTAAATAAAAACTGTGGAAAAAAACAAAACAACAACAACAACAAAAAACCTACAGTCTGTAACTTAAAATGCTTTGCAAGATAAAGAAGTTATATAAACTGTTTAATTGTAGCTGAGAAACAAATACACTCAGAATGCTGGGATGTCTCTTGGTGCTTTATGTTCAGGAAAGAAATACAAGGTTTATATACAGAATACACTGTTTCTAATGAAAGGATTATGCCTACATATTTTTTTTCCTGAGTACTGGCAGAAGACATTGAAAGATGAAGTGTCAAATTATTTGTTTTCCCCTCATAACACTGCATACCCATGAGAAGTGAGTTTGTCGTCGTTTCTGTTGTTTTAGGGTAAATAAAATGAATTATATCACAGCCGTGCTTTGTGGCAGATGGATAATAAAGTCTTCAGCAGAACAGACCTACCCTGTTTAGTGTGCTGAGTGCTACTATACAAATAATGTCAGATGCATATGGGGTTGGCCAACAGGAATTGAGAATTACAGTCTGCAACACAAAAACACCTATTTCAAATCAAGTGAGAAAGTATGTTGTGGGATTGTAGAGCTGTAGTTTGACATATATGGGCGACTTACTTAACTGTCTTGCAAGGCGGAACTCACCCTATCTTTTAGTAGAAATCTTCAGTCTGTACTATTAAAAGAATTAATATGTACTAAAAATGCTGCTTTATCATTTATAAAAAAAAATACAAACAACTATTTATTATCAAATTGGCCAATTTAATGGAAAGATCAACTGTTACAATTCAGTATGTACTGTTTAAGTTTCTATTTCTTTCTAAACATCCAAGAGTTTGTTTCTCCCTTGAGGTGCAGCAGGATCTTTTTGATTGCACAAACCAGAAAGTGTTGCTTTTTGTTCAATTTGATGTTTATTTCCCTCTTGTCAAATAAGTAACCAGTTTCTGCTCAGTTTGGCTTCTGTGTTGACAGCAAGCAGCCTCTCACAGGGCCAAAAAAATAGTTTGCATTAAATCTCCACCCAGGACATTGTGAAAACAAAGTCATTATGCTGTGTGTGAGATCAAAAGCAGATGATCAATACCAAAAGGATGAAGTGAGAAGAAAATAGTGACAAGCACTAATGTAAAATCGCGCACATGTAAAACAAGCATCTGAAGTAACAGAAAACTTTTTTCTCATTTCATTAGATAGTCTTTAGGTTGTTGCCTATAATAGTGGAAGCTACACAAAGACATACATATGACTTCCAACTGATGATTTTCAGAAACGTATGGCTCTAAGACATGAGCAGTATTAAACTTCAGAAAAAGAAAATATTTCTCCTTCCAAGCAAGTATTTCTGGACATGTTGGGAAAAGAAGCATTTGGAAGGCAAAGAAGGCTAACAAGAGGTAATAATCCTAAAGGTAAAGGCATATGAAGTAAAATTAAATAGAGTATAACCCTAATGCATACTAAAGAGAATTTCTATAAGGATATATGGCCAAAATGAAGAATAGCCAATGAAACAGAAATTGCCATACAAATAATATTCCCCCAAAATATACATAGTAGGGAGAGAAAGCTGATCATAATGGTATAGTCACTGCATGTGATTGGACATTCAAGTACTAAACCACATGTAATAAAGTTTTCATAAGAATTTGAATTGCAAATAAGTTCAGCCTTCCTTTGTCATTTTTCTATGGTGGTCAGTCCTGATATTCTCTCCCAGTATGTATGTTTTTGGTAGAAGAGTTTTTTTCCTTTTCTGGTGGAAGAAGCAGAACCAAGCTGCTGCTTGAAATGGAATTTGAAGTATTCATAAGTGATGTTAAAAGAATTTTACAGCTTAGAGCTAAAAATGAATACTTCCAGCTGTACCTGAAAACCCATTATCAGATTTTAAAAAGAAAAGAGATTTTGGATATTTTCCTCCTATCCCATTTAAAAATGCAAATTGTGACTTATGTTCCTAATCACTGTATATAATACTCAAAGGAATGAGTTTGTTTGCTAAGAATCTGGATGGAATTCCAGAATCGAATAATCAGAAAACTATTGCTCATTTTAAGGAAAATTTATGATACTGTAATCATATTTTCCATGATATGTTTCTTCAGTGCTTTGGTTTTGCACATTTTTTAATCTAGAAAAGTTGTTTATCAAAGGATGAAATAATAAGGTCGGAATGTGTGCTGTTTCTTTGCATCTGATCTTTTTCTCTCTTCTCTTTTTTTTTTTTTTTTTTTTTTTGATAGTAGAGGAGGGCTGTCTGGCTCAAGACCTGGCATTCTAGCTCTCAAGCTAAACAACCTCTAATAGCTCTGCCTCTCAAAGTCAAAATATTGATTGGGGAAACTCTGAATAAAGCACTTCAGAATAGGACTGAGCAGAGAGCATCTGTGATTGAAAACAAGTGCCCTTATTAGTTCTTTCATGGGAACTAACCTACAGGAGATTTCATTGCTCAGCTATCAAATCAGCATTACTATCCACATTCCAACCCCCCCTGACAGTTTAGAATTTGGATTACAACCTGCAGACCAGCCACTGAAAAAAAAATTAGCATTTTAACATCAGATGAGCACCTTACTTTCCTGTAGGAAATGGTTTGCTGCATCTTAAGACACAGTGTGTGCTTTGTGTTTTACAGAAGAAACACAAATAATGTGGCTTGCCTTTGTAGAAGACACTTCAGTCTCTCACCCTTTATATGGAGTAGTAAAAAAAACCCAGAATGATCATAATCATAGAATCATAGCAGGGCTTGACTTAGAATAGCTAGGATCCAGTGCCCTCTGAAAATTTGCTAAACAAGAAGAGACTTTAAACAGTAATCTATAAAAGGATTTTTCTTTTAAAAATTATGGTTCCAGAGACTGAGATGTTTTAGCCAGAAATCATTGAAAAGTTTTGTTATTTGCAAACAGTCCAGCATGAAAGCACGAAGTATAAGCATGGCAGCAATTGAGATACTAATCTGCTGATTTCAAGGATACTTCCCTCATATATCAGATACTGACACTGAAATAACAGTCACAACTCAGAAATAGATGAATTTTTGCCTCTGAAGTGCATCACCTCTGAGAAATCTTGCCAGTGTACAGCTTCCCACCTACAGCCAGGGTTATGTCCTTACATGGTAGATAAGCTATATCACTCCTTACCTTCATTTCCGAGTTCTAAAAACATCTGCTGAAGTAGATATAAGAATGACAGCAAAACCCACCATTCTGGTTTTTGGGATACAGGTGTAAGATGGGTGGAGATCTTGGCCAGTAGCCAGATTGCTTGGGGCACTACTCAGTACCTTAGTGGCTTTAATTTTTCAGACTGTGAGAGCTGTTTAGCTGTCAGTGCAGACCAAAATAGCACTCATTCTAATTCTGATGACCTGCTTAGCAACAAGCATGCTTAGCTTTGGATAGCAATACTTGGCTTCATAAAAAGAGAAGAAAACTGATCGTTCTCACATTACATTGTTCCTACTGTGTAAGGAAATATATGCAGTCCAAAAGGTGCTAATCTTAGCAGCCTAACTAGCTCCATCTCCAAAATCCCTGATGATGTCTGAAATGCTTAAGAACAGTGAATTTGTTGAATTGAGCTATTTGCTACAAATTCGTGTCTGTGTACATGGATGGCTAAGCGTGCTATTTTAATATGAACAGAAAATTTAAATATGATTTCATTAATTAACAAAAGGATTTCAAAAGTGCAACATGCAAGATTATTGCTTCCAAATGGAAACCCACTTGTTTTCTTGTAAGAAATACTGACCCAGCAACCAGGTGTATTGCTAAGAAATGTTAGGGCATACTTATCCAGTTGGTATAAGTACAGCCTAAATCCTGCAGATTATCTTGGTATCAAGGTAATTATCAAACCTAAACACCTGAAGATTTGGGATCTGGTTTGGAGAATCAGAGGAGCACCAACAGATGTTTCTCTTTCAGTTTCCTGTACTATCTCTTCATTCTTTTATTTCAAGTCTCTTCCTGTCTAACATGGCTCATAAGGTGAAAGAAACAGAGAAATAATGTTTGGTTATGTTAAGTTGGCTCTATACATTTTGGGGCTTAAAGCTGTTTCACCTTCTCTTTTTTAACTCCTGTGTGTGTTTTTGTTGTTGTTGTTCTTGTTGTTGTTGTTGTTTGTTTTTTTAAGTGGTTTACTTTTCTGCCCCTGTATTTGCTGAAGTCTAGAATGCTCAGACTCTTAAACAATCCTCACATGTATTCATATGAGAAATAGTAAATATATGCGTAACTGCTTATGCCTAAGATTTATTATAGAACAGGAGATACCATAAGTGAAGCAAATCCGAAAGGAAATTATTCCATTTATCAAGACTATTCAGTTTTTTTAAAAGTGTGCTCAACATCCTGCCACAGCAAGCAGCAAAGCTGACATTTCTGTCTTAACAGAGCACACAGCAGTCATTTACAGACTTGAACAAGTCCTCTGTAGGTATTCTGTCATGAGGGTGACTGAGTACATTTTATAATATACAGCACGCACAAAACTGAAAAGTCCTTTTGTTTTGGCTATGAGTTTCTCAGTAAAAGGAGGTTAATATGTCTTGTTGCTTTATCACTTGACAAAGCTGCATCTTTCGCTTCAAGCAGTATTAGTTCAAGAATCAGAAACAAATTCAAAGCACAGGAGAACCCGGTGTTCTGAACACCAAATGCATCTGTTTAATAAAGCCTTTGTGCAGTCCCATATAATTTCTCTGCCACCAGAGAAATTTTGTTACTCTTACAAATAATTTGTCTTAGTTGAGTGTGTTCTCAGAAATTAGAGGCTTTTCTGCATCATGTAATTAGTGTTTTAAAAATAAATCCTTTTTTTTTTTTTTAATGGTTTAGGAAGTGAGAGAAATACAAGCCATGTTTTTCTAATTATGAGGCTGTTGTAAAACAGCTCTATAAAGCAGATGTACTTTGCAAATTAGAAGTTGGATTCATTTCTCATGCCGCTTTAAGGTGGTTTCCATTTCATGCTCTATCACAAATTGTGGCAGCTGAAATCAGGTATGATTTCAGTGTGTCCCTAAGACAACCTACCAGTATGTAAACCTTCCAGATTTTTTTTTTTTTAACTCACACATCATGGAGCTGTTACTTTCTGGTCTCTCTTGGCTGAGGCAATTCATCTTTGTGATAATAGCTTGCAGGTTTTGGAAATGCTAACTACTGTTTTACTTCAGTTATTTTATAATGATTTTTATTAATTAAATTGGTACTTGCAATTTCCATTTATTTGATGCTATTTTGCAATATTCACGTATATTGATACTGGCTATTCTTTTAGGTAGGTGATAAAACCATGTAACCCAAAGGGTTTCCAGTGGCTTTCCACATTACAGAATTTTTTTTTTATAAACATATAAAACCCTCAGTTCTGTGACTGCATACACGGAAACACAGTGACAGAAAGTGATAAAAAATTGAAACGCTGAAGAGTCTGGGTGACTAAATGAATAAGAGGCAGTCTTTTTACATCCAAATTCCCTTATGAGATTCAACCTCAGGTCTTAAAAGGAATTACTTTCCTGGATATCTTCCAGTTATGCTCAGCACTCAGTGGCTCACATTACAAGACCAGGATACCCACTTTAAGGCTCTCAGGGTTTAACAGGCATGTTCTCCTTGGTAACGTCAGACAGAAGATTAAATAGTATGCTCATAATGGCATGTTCTACCAATGTGAATCAAGTAGCTGCTGAAAACCTTTCCTACTCCTTTTCACACGGACTACTCTGAAACTTTTTCCAAATCACATTTCAAGCTAGTTTTTAATGTTTGTGACATTGTATTGAGGTTGTAAAATGTTTGGATCATAGTAGAAGAACATAATTTCATGGCAGTGAAATTTCCACATATGCTCTGGGGATATTATGTGAAGGATGTACAAGAAGTTTGGGTTTTGTATCATTCAAACTCTGGCTTCTTTTCTGAAATAGCAACGTTCAGAACAATTTTGTGGAATTCTCATAGTGGTTCTGGGAGAGAGCTTTTGGCAAAGACCTGACTGAGGCAAATGATTGCCTTTGTGCAGCTTGATTTATACAAGTATCAATGACTTTTGTTCATAGCATTCCCTCTGTGAGATCCCATATATGTTAAAGGGTGCTGAGTTTCATTTTTCTCTTCCCTTGAGGATGTTAAAACTTTGTAAATCAGTTCATTAAACCAGAGAACCTCCTCAATATTTATAACTTAAACTTTCACAGTATTTTTCTTTCTAAGATTTTCAGATACATTCAGCCATATTCTGTTGGTGAATTATTTTAGTTTAGTAGAGCCAGGGATGCTGACTCAACCACCTTCCTGGGCAGCCCATTCCAGTGCTCATTATTCAGCATTTCTAATGCAGGATAAAAACTGAAAAAAAGTCCAGGTAATTCTGCTAATTTCAGTGGTACTAAGTAATAATTTCACAGGATGTGAATTTTACATGGTCTATGTATTCATTTGACTTATAGGTGTTTATGGGAGTTCTCAGGGAACATAGTAGAAAGTCTTTTGAGAACTATGGTTAGAGCCAGCATGACGAACATATAGCAAATAAAAAGTAAGAGCTATCATAATTATTTTATGCAAGAAGCTTATTGAAAACTTTCAATAGAAATTTGAATAAAAGACCATCTGTATTTTATTGAAGGAATAAATGAATACTGTTCATCTATTTGAATTCTCTACTTGTTTTTGTGTTTTGTTATAACAAAAGAAAAATAGGAAGACTGATCTCTAAGCGAAGGCAGAATGAACCACCTTTCCCCTCCTTTGCTTTCCCAATCATCTTTAGGTATTTGTATTCATTTTTCTTTAATGTCAGAGCAATATTATTATGTATTCACACTACCATCAGAAGAACATTTTGTAAAAAATAGTTAGATGGCCTGTAATGAGAAAAAGTGACATAGTGGAACTGTGTGGAGAATAGAAGTATATTATTTCTGTTTTCACTTCCTCCTTTTTTTTTTTCTGTTTCTATTTTGCTCTTCTTAGGAACTGTTCCTTTCACAATCTTCTTTTATTCTATTTATATATTTTTTATTAACTGTAATGACAAAGCAATTGTAGCTTTTGGATGCAATGCTGCTGCCATTAGTTTTACAGTAAAAGAACATTACTAATTCCATTAAATTAGAGTCATTTTGAGATCAGAAATGTACTGATATGCTCCGTTATCATTTCTACAAACTGTGGGATAGATTTTCCTCATTTTTTCTTCAGCTGGTGAATGGCAAGATTTTTTGGATGAGAAGAGGAAGATCCCCTTTCCTCCCTTCATATTTAATCAATTTAAAAATGTATTCCCAAATGATTTGTAGTACATGCAGGGAGGCCAGATTAGATGATCTCCTGCAGTCTCTTCCAACATGAGATATCCTGAATGTTCTTCTGCATACAGCCTCAGTTCTAGTTCTCATTTCAGAATGCAATATAAGATTCTAACCAGTACCACTACATTTTCTAGTACACTCCAGGTATACATTGTTTGTCCTCTTGCACTGCTTAAGTGTCATTGTAGTAAGCTTGGCCCTTGAGTGCACATAATGTTCAGTGTTCAAATCATTCAGCTGGTAGTGTATGTCATATTTGACTTATGTAATCCTTTGTATTTCAGTTTACTAACTTGCAAAACAACCTGATAAATATTCTGCAGTACTGAGGACTGGAACAAATTCTTTCTCTAAGACAGTACTAGCAACTGCCTGTACATGTTGATTCTTAGCATTGATTACTGTAAGAACAAATCTTAGTTTCTGACTTTATAATAAATCAGTACAGTTGACTGCTAATTTTGTTCTTTAACATTTTTGTCTTCATTTTTATCACCTGACTTTTTATCTGATCTTACAGCGGAATACAGTAATATGAAAATACATTATTCTCTAGACTGTTATAGGAATTAATATGTATACGTATTTATTGATTTGCTTCACATTAATGTGTTTCTCTATCACTAGCTTCTGATGCGTGCGTCCTGGATTAAAATTACACTACACAAGCAGCAATAGAACATTATTACTTCCATTCTATTTTGAATTCCATATGGTAAAATACATGCTTTATGCCTCATTTACTGCAAAATTTATTTTGTTGTAGTTTAATTAATGAGTAATTTTGTGCCATTTGTGGCAAATGGACAAAATATTATTTTCTAGTTTTAAACTGCCACTGTTTAGATGAAATAGATTAGGAAAAACATATAGACCTAGCATATCCATTTATAGTTTAAGGAAAATTGTGGGGATTTTTCCTTGAATTTCTTGTCTATGGAATTTGTTAAAGATGTTAAGTATTTAGAGTAGAAAATAACAATGTGGCTAAAACTTAAAAAGGAAGAGATATTCTGTGCTTTTTAATGTGGGAGTAAAACTTCACAGTGCTTTACTGAACAAACAGAAGTAAAATAGGTATTGTCCCTTAAGATGCTCTTAAATCAGTCATACTGCTAAATAGCTTTTAAGAGATTCCAACACTAAATCCTATACAGATAGCAGGAAATGTTTACTTGAGGCAGAAAAGCTTCAATAATGCTGCATTTTGGTACCAAAATAAAGAGATTTTTCTTCTTTCTTTCCCAGGCAGCTTGCCTTTGGTGTACAAGGAAGCTTAGTAAAGATCAACTGTTGTAGACTTCTCAGATCTTTCTGGTTCCTGTGCCAGGGTGTGAGTTGCAATACAGTGCTGCACATGACATAGCAGGTTTTGCTAAGATACATAAGTATGGAAAAAAGCACTTTATTGCTAGCGTTTGTTTTTTACTTCTCTAAATATTGCTAGCACCCAGAGGTTTCAAGGAAAAGAGTATACATTTATGCATTTCTAAAATGTCTCTTCCATATTTATGCTGTGGCTTCCACATTTGTATAAATAGAAAATTACTCCATTCATGCTTTATTAGCTCTTCTTTTGTACCACAGCCTTGACCCTAGTCATCATAAATTGAGAAATAGTGGGGAACTAATGGAGACAGATGGGAATATGGCTTGCCATTTACTCAAATTGGTAAAGTAATTAACCTCAAGGTGCTGGTTTGCAAGAAAAATTGTTGGAATATCTCAGGGCGCCGGTAAACAGACTCCTGCTTTAACCACTTCTGACAACTGCATCATAAACTAGACTTACTCTGTTCAATTGACCTGTCAACATCTTGAGTCCAAATAAAGATTTGTATTACAATGCACTTGCTGAGAAGTGGGAGAACACTACTGCTGTTTCTTTTCAAATGGGTTGCTGTTCCCTCTCTGCTAGATAGGAGCTGGAATGTCATATATTCATTCTTCAGCCATTATATTCCTTAGAAATCCTCCATTACTGATTGTGTGACAGCTTTGTGACAGCAGATGGTAGTCATTTGGCTTGAGAAAATGAAATGAAAAAACATGGGCCAGACTGACTGGGCTCATTTAGAACAGCAGTGGACAGAGGCCAGATCGAGTTTTTATTTATCGAGGGACATCATGTAATGAGGCCAGTTTCTTTTATTTTTTCCCCTTTCTCTGTTTTCCCCCTGCAGTTTGGGTGGATGAGGTAGATTCTCAACGTATTATTACATAAATCAAAGGCAATCTTGTAAGCAGGAGTATTTTATCAAAAAAAAAAAAACCTCTTCTGTGTGACAGCATTCAAATTTTTTAAAGTTCTTTCCTCATCCAATTTTTTGTTCCCCCTCTCAATTTAATGGTAACATTTACAGATTTATTTTGTACACATTATCAGCTGGAATATTATTTTTTCTAAACAGCAAGTCAAATCTTCGAGGGACATTTAGTAAGTTGGCTTGCATGGATTCAGCTCAGTAACTGGAAGAGTTTTGATCATTCAAGCTCATGCAGTTCTTTATTTCATATGTTTTGATTTGCAATTGAACAAGCCATGATTTAAAAAAAACACATTTTTGATATTGTCATAAAATATGTCTGGAAGGCATATGTCAAGGGAACATACAGAGCAATCTTCATCTAGAGTAAATACAGCTGTTCAGGACATGAAAACTGGAAACATAGTGTGGTATCTCAATTTGATGAAAACTCAGTTGGTTCTGAAGCATTCAAGGAGCACTCAGTCGTAACTTCTGTCCCCCTGATTTATCTACAGGCACCTACAGTGGCATCAAATAATGCTTTGCTGAATAATGCTGGTTCAGTGGCATTATAACCACAGCAGTTTAAACAATTTCTTTAGGTATGTGTTTTATGGATTTCAGGATTTTAGGAAATAAACATGGTTCCAAGCGAGTAAAATAATATATTTTAAAATACATCTATTTTCCTCAAATATATCTTTTTCAGTAAATAATAATTTTCCTAATAATGCTCCCTAAAATTAAGTTTCTCAGTAGCCATTCTGATTTCATAGTTCATGCACTTTATATTCAAGGTAGTCTTCTTTGAAATTTGTTATGAGTTCAGAGACTGTGCCAAGGATAATTTGTCAGTGTCACCTGCACTGGTGCATTTCCATCATTGGATTAAAGATTTGTTAATGTGTAATTGATAAAGAAAACACCAAGCATCATTTTGCAGTGATGAGTAGTGGTTTAGAATAGCATTTTATATTTTCCTCCTGACAGGCATTACACTTTATGGTTTTTTTAAACCAATGTGTTCATAAAAAACAGAAATCTCATTGAGTTCTTTGATAAGCGTTTTCAGTAACTGTGTTGGTGAGTTCACAACACCTAATCCACGTTATCAGTCAGAGTCAGTGATTTTTAAATGTATGGTCAGGTTATATTCTATTTTACAACTCTGAAGAAAGAACAACGACCTATGGAAAAGGGGATAAGCCAATAGCACTTGTAACTGAGGGGATACAGTTCAGTAATTTTTTTGATTCTGAGAAGATATGCAAGTTAAACATATTTGTTACCTGTGTTGTTTTCTTCTGTTTTTGAACATTTTAATTTATAATCAGACAAGAAGAACAGATGTAAGAGTTGTAATTTAATCATTTTATTGCTATCTTTGTATATTTTGAAGAATTAGGTATCGTACTCTTGGGAAGCCATATTTTATGCCTTGTTGGAAAAATGAATAATGTAATAATATGCAAAATGTGAAGTTTTAGAACTTCACTACTGAGTAAGGCATATAAACTAATGATCTAGTTAAAGTCCCTTGTGCACCATAATAAATATGGACTAAATTTGTCATTATAGCTTTAGACAGAGGTTTCAGGCTACAGATTTAATTATATCCTTTTTTAATATTCATAATTCTAAACTGCATAATTCCTTTCTACTGTAAAACTGAGTGCTATATTAAAACAAACAAAAATGACAGATTACTAAATGTATATTAATGTGAAGTCAGTACACATTTAATTTCTGAAGAGAGTACTGCAAAAAAGAAGTGCGTAAGATTCATGTTGCTCAGGAGATCTTTTCTTAGATGCTCATCATTTGTACATAGACTGCCTTCTGTTTTTAATGCTGACTTCTGTTATAGAGGTTAATTAGTTATTTATGGAACTCATAAAGACACGGGGGCAATACAGGAATACCTTTTGTTAGCCATTAAGAAACAGTTATTATTGAAAAGTTTAATTTAGTCTCCATATGAAACAAGAGTTAGCTGAGACTAGTTGATCTCACATTTAGTCAGCATTGCTTAATGATGTCTGAACATTGATGTCAATTAATAATAACCGAATAAAATGACATCACACTAAAATACTTATTCTGTTCCTCCTTTTGCTGTAATAAAAGCTCTATTGACTTGAATGTGAAGACTTTGTTTACTTTACAGTATGGAGTTGACCAGATTCTACAGTTAGTTACATCAATTAGAGCTCAACTTAAAAAAACAAAAAATTTTCTATCATCTACTTACATATTCTTAGTAGGCTCATGTTAAGTAAATGAAGAGGAAAAAGAAATGTATATAAATGAACAAGTTTTGACCCGGCCTTTCTCTTGGGAAGGCCCTTAAATGCAGACAGAGCAATGAAGAAGTACAAAGGTATCAAAAACAAATGTGAAGCAGATAGAAAGAGTAAGAGCAGTAACATACATTTTAATGAGGGATAAGCAAAGAAGAAATATTTTATGGAGAAGTGGAAGGAAATTTCAAGCCAAACAATAAATTAGTCATTATAGTTCCTAATAATTTACAACTTGGGTTGGCTCAGTTGGGAAGAATGTGTTCCAAAGAGGCTAAGGAAGAGCCATGTACCTTCCTGGGTAAAGTCACTGTGAATAAATCAGTCCCTGGTATACTGAATAAAGTATTGAAGTTGGCTGGTTTGATCATATCAGATCCAAGGCTTAAAAATAAGTGTCTAACAGAGAGAGCTGGTGTTGGGTATGAAAAAGTTGTTTATGACTTAAATCAACAATAAAGGGGTTTGATTTCTCACTTCCTGCTTAAATGATCCTATTTCTTCTTTTTCCTTTACTTGCAAATGCACTAGGTAAGAGAAGAGTTAATATTTTGTCAATAACAAAATTCTTGTTTGTTTTTTTTTTAAAAGAAAAAATTCTGTGTGGGATTTCAGCATGTTTTTCATGTGGTTTTCAGATATGGATAGTGAATGATCTTGGGGTAGTTTTGCATTATATTTTCTGTTATCTAGTATTGTAATTATTATTTCTTGTCTTCTTTATCCATATCAAAATGCTTTTATTTTATCAGAGGGCATACTATAAACATTTTTACATATTTATACATTTTCTTATTATGTAAATTGCCAAGAGCTATCACAGAGGTGAAGGAGAGTTAAGAATAAAGGTAGGAAGACTCTTCTAGCAGGCAGTCATTCAGTAGTTGTACAAAGGACATATTTCTTCAATCTCAGAAGTAAAATTGTTTAAGTCATCAAGAAGCTTTTGCTGGGATGTTACTAGCTGCTCCTGGGATGGGATGATGAGGAGAGAAAAGGAAGCTGTTTTCAAGTTGGCGCCTTGATTTATTTATCTGCTAAAGCTGGCTAAAACAGGAATACTTTCAGTTTTATTCTATGAGTATAGTTTTTCCTCACTACTGAATTATCAGTATTTTCTTAGAGATTTTTGTTGTGTTTTGTTTAGCATAAACATTTTTCTCTTACGGGGATGAATGTTACAATAATGCAGCCATATAAAAATGCAATAGAAAGTTCAGAAATAATCTCTGAGTGCTTACAAAAATATTTCAGAATAATGACATGGAAAGCTGCAAGTTTATATTAGTCAAAACCAACATAATAGTTGTAATCATGTTTGCTGTATCATTGTCTAATTGTTAACCAAGGAGGATGTCAATTATGCCAGACATTGGATGAATACAGAACAACCTGAGAGTTTACAGTTTAAGTTACAGGAAATGGAAACTTAGAAATTCTGGGGGAAAGAGTATCAAACTTAGTTGTCAAGATTCCCTCCAGTGTAAAAATTTGAACTGGAAAAGTTCTAAGAAGAAACTGAATCTATCACTCAGGGATGCAAAGTGGCATTGTCCAATTATGGATGACAGATAATCAGTCAGTTAGTTGATAGCCTACAACTTAAAACATCTTAGAATTTTAAACAAGCTTTTTCGGAAAGCATCATACCTCATCATTTAAAACTTCAACTTCTATTGGTAATGCTCAATATACAATATACAAAAGCTTCCATATGCATCATTTTGTCCATGTCTAGAATTCACAGAATTTTGGCAAAGAAAGTAAATTAAATGTAATTCATTATAGAGGTGGGCTTAGGATTTCTGCACATAACGCAACCCTCCCGTTTACCAAATATGCAGATACTGTCTCAGCAAAGAAGTGGCCTCACATACCCTAAAAAAGATCATAGAATCATAGAATCATAGAATGGCCTGGGTTGAAAAGGACCACAATGATCATCTAGTTTCAACCCCCTAAGTGAGTTAAAAAAAAAAAAAAAAAAAAAAAAAAACTATTTATTGCCCTGAGATTCTACTTAGGAAAGGATTTGTATCTCTTACATTTCAAGTCTTTTCCAGCTCCTATAGTAGCATGTTCATCCCATAGGATACTTACCAACTTTCAGGTGTTTCAAGATACTTTAAATCCTTTCATATACAGTAATGGAAAATATATCAAAATTCAAGATAATTGTTTTTCTTTTGTTTTGTTGTTTTTTGTTTTTTGTTAGTTTTTTTACCCTCCAGACTACCCAGTTTTTCTTTCTTTTCCTGATTTTTATTACTGTTTTCTTCAATTATGTTATTCTTTTCTTAGTCATAGTTAGTGTATCTTGTGATTATGTAAGAATGTGCAAGTACAGGACACAGAAAAGATATATATTCAATTATCATGCATTTTTCTATTTCAATAGGAAAATCTGACATCTGGCATACTTGAAAAGCCATAGGAAAATGTTTAAGTGAATTTCTGCTCTGTGAAGATATTAAGAGTTCGTGTGTTCAGGCAGTCCTAGTTCTGGTCTAGTTCTGGTCTGAAGCTAGTGTAATATTTTCATCTAGCTTGTTCTGTGGGTCGATATTTTCAATTAAAAAATAAATGTCCTATAGGTTTTTTGTTTGTTTGTTTTTGTTTTTGTTTGTTTATCTTTTTTTTAAGAGAGTAATTTTACGAGAGTAATTTTGGAAGCCTGCTGAACACACATACATAGGTGACTGTTTTCCTTAGCAAGTCAAATGTCTATCAATCAGGAAATAACTTTAAATGGGATGAATATCGTTAAACACTACACCTATATTCCTTCCTGAGTGTCAAGTATTTCCCAAGGTCACCTAACTAGAGTGGTTTATGACAGTCATTTGCTTCCACCTGTCCTCTTATTGATGTTATGTGAAAAGCTCTTCCTCTCAGAAAAATGTGTCAGTCAGCCACAAAAAAGGAGCTGAGCAAAAGGGCAGTGTCTCCAATGCATTGATATACAGTAGAGTTACTCCAGAGTAGAGTCATTGGCATATTTTCCTAGTAGTTACATTTTCACATGGCCATAAATACCATATTCTGGAGCTGTGGTGATTTTCTGGTAACTTCTGTTGCTGCTTTTTGTCATGGGGTGGGATGGGATGGAATGGGATGGCATGAAATGGAACAGAACAGATGTCTTACTAAGGAAATCAAAAATACCTTGATGTTTCCTTAATAATGATAGCTGCAATATTTAGGTTAGTCAGTACAAGTGCCACTCTTTTGGTGTCCCTAGGACTTGCTGCAAAATAGCTAGTGTACTGATAGTCCATACTTTTGCTCAGGTATAAACAAACCTTCCTATATACACAAGTACTTGTCCGAAATGGTCTGCTAGTTCCCCATCCCTCAGGTGATAATGACAAGCCTGAGGATTTCTGCTGACATATGAGGACTTGGAGAAAGTTAAATGGAATCTATAAAGTCACTCATAAGCTTTGTTCTGATACCTTTTTCTGACAGAAGCCATAGGTGTCAACTCTGTGGGCAGTGGAGGGATGTGCCCTCTTTCCACTTAGAGAGTATTGTCCTACATTTTGTTTCACAAGTTAGAGTTTCTTTCTCAACTAATAGCAGCACTTGCAGCTGAAATCAAGTGCTCATCTTTTATCTTGCCATTTCAACATTTAGACACACCCTGTTTCCTAGGGTAGCAATAAGTGTGGTACTACTAAATAAAAAAAACATGGCAATTCTTTGTCAGAAAAAAAAAAAAGGAGCAAGATTAAAGTTTGAGTACTGCCTTTCCCAAAGGGGGGAAGGATGAAAGAGAGACTAGTTTAAATAGGGAGAAATGTTCCCTCTCAGCCACTGTAAGCTGTCAGCTGCTGAATCTGTGTTATTTTCAATTAGGCTCACCTGATGCCTGTGTATACAGGAGACATATGTCACTTTGCAAGAGACATAGTGAGCAGACTAGGTTAACAAAGGCTCCAGTGCCATACACTTGAGAAACAGTTAAATAGCTCAGCACTATTACAGTTCTCATTTTAAAAACTATTTTAGTCACTGTTTTTAAAACACCATTCATGGCTCAAAATGAGCCAATGAGATGGAGTTTTGCTAGACTTCCCATATGTGCATATAACAATATCTTTGTATAAGAAAATATCCTGGTACAAACAATTATGATGTGAGCAATTTTACTTGTTCTAGCAAAGTGATCAACTGAACTTTAAAAAAAACAAACACACACAAACACACACAAACACACAAAAAAAAAACACAAAAAACAACCACCCTAAATACATTTCCCTTTAAAATTCAAAAGATACTTAAGTTAATATATTTGAGATATGTGAGAAAATAATGACCATGTTAAATGCTTTAAAAATATTATATTATTACATTAATTGAAAATACATGAAATTTTGTCCCCTTAAAAGTTAATTTTGAATCATTAAGTGCATATAATTTCATCAATAGAGTATTTTGTCTTGTGATATTCGCTGTATCGTGCTGCACAAGTCCTATACAGAACATGCTGTTTGGCTAAATAGTAACTGCTTGATTTTTGGTGCATTGGCTATACTAAATAACAGTTCTGTACTGGACTTATAAAGCTCATTTGAATCGCCCAAGATAGTGCTCCTGGATCTTGATAAATTTCTCAAGATATAGGGAATGAACTGGATAGTGGTTCATCTGTACAGGAGCCACATGTCATCTGCTACAGATGAAGAAAGATCTTTTTGTATCTAAGGAATAGAAATGTCCTCCTGCTTCACTGGGCTGAACTTTGTGTTTATGTTCACATTTTAATGTGACTCAAGACATAAAGTCTGGCAGCTTCTTTATCATTTCCCCACATTTTGCCTTTTCCGCATTCCCAAAACTGTCGCCTTTCTTCTCTTCACTAGAACAGACGTTGTTTTCACCTTTCTAGTTTGATCAGCTTGCAAGCAGATGTTCTTATGTAATTTTTAATTAATTGATTTCTTCCTTGGAGGGTTTTGGTTCATCTGTTTTAAAAAGATACCTTAACTTTTAAAAAAGGGGGGGAAAAGCACACTTGCTTGTTGTCTTGTGTGCTTCAAAATGAAAATACAGTGAGATTAAAGCAAGTCTTAAATTGGTGGAAAATGTTCATGCATCTACCTACAAATATCATCTAAAACGTTTCTATTGCATGTCATTTATGTCAATGACATTGCATCTCAGTACCAGTTTGCTTTGTTAAGCCTGAATTTCAGAGTTCCGCGGTCCCACTCACCTCTTCTTTCTTCATCCAAAACAGAGAAGAGCAGAGAGAGAGAAATATGAGAAAAGTATCTGAATATAATGCTATCTGTCTACTTTTTCCTTTTTCTTTTTAAGGCTTTTAGTGTTCTTTCCCTTTGCTAAGCATCAAAGGAGTGAGGCAGTAATGATAGGTAACATTAAGACCTTGACTTAGCAGAAAGACAGGGCACAGTTTCCAGTAACAGTTTGACTCCAAAAATATTTTTCAGGCATGAAAATACTTTTTCCAGTGAAGTACTGTCCAAGGCACTGTATTTAGAAAAGCTAATCTCATAACCCAACAGCCAAACCACTGATGAGCAATCCCAATTGTATTTCATTTAAGATGAGCTTGGTTATTTAAGCAGTGGAATTCATAGTTTTTTGCTATCACTCCTTAGCTTAACTGAAATGCCTTTTAGGGAAAGCTAATGTTTGCTAGAAAAATAGTAGAATAATAATTTTGTCTGGAATGGGCGAGGGAGAGAGATAAACAGCTAGAAACTGCAAGCTTTCAGTTGGCATAGGTGGGATTTGAAAAGACATGTATTCATCATCTCATACAATGGATTATATGTGATTATATTATATTATCCTAAGTATATAGAGATCTGTAGAAAGCTTATTTAGATGTTTTTGAGCCTCAGCTGTGATCAGAGTTCTCTAGCATTTTAAATGTTAAAGAGTTTTAAGGAAACAAATTTGTAAGAACAAGCATGCCGTATGTCTAAAAATCTGCAACAAAAACAAACAAACAAACAAACAAAAAAAAAAACAATGATACGCAGCTGTACCAGGCTATATTGGAAAAGCTCAACAAATCAGTTTACGCATATGGCTAATAACAACCAACAGCAAACAACTGTTTCAATGAATGGCAACCAGAGAGGATGCTCCTTTTCCATTGAAGACTTCCTTAACACTAGCATTTCAGCTAAGATCAGACAAATGATAAGAAGGAGCACCTTTATGCTGGAGCACCTTCATATTCTGTCAAATGTATAATTTGACTTAAGGTATCATAAGGAAAGAAAATTCCATTCTGTGAGGAGAGACTTACATATTTTACAGGACTAAAGCGACACATTTCTGGACAGAAATGAGGTAGCCCTATCTAAAACTCACAGAAACCTTGTCTTTCTAACTAAAATCCTTTTGGAAATCCTATCACTTCCCACAAAACCTCTTGAATCTGTAACCTGTCTGTGATTTTAAAATAAATAATATTTTGTCTTATCAAAACTCCCAAACAGGGTGTATAGAATCTCCCTGTTACTGCTGATGAAATGTGTTTATCATCGTTGAAGTGTGTGTTGCACACCTGCCTTCCATTCCAGAAGGGAGTAATAAATTACAGATAACTAATTGTTTAGTGGCTGATCTGACAGAGAGGAGATACTGGGTCAGGGAGAATCAATCGTACATAAACTGCCCTGGCAGAGCGAAGGGGCATTTTGAATTTGGTTACTGGAGTTTTGGAAGATCAGTAGGAGAGATGCGTTCCTTATGTTGTACAATGACAGTAGTGAGATTCGGCAGCTAAGCTCTCCTGAGTAATTGATTTTCACCATGTGCCACATGTTTACAGAGTAGGCAGTAAAGACACCATCATACTTTATGTCTAAACAAAGAATGTAACAGAGAAAGTTGTATTGCTAGGATCACAGGGTAGTTCAGGTTAGGAGGAACATCAGAGTGATCTCTAATTAAACCAACTGCTAGAAGTAGGAACAGCTATGAGATCACACAAGGTTGTTTGAGGTTTTATCCAATCTGGTCTTGAAAACTTCACGTAACACATCTCAAGACACCATTTACTGCATATAATTAGCAATAATGAAAAAGTATCTCTATAATTTTCCATGATTCACATGAACACCCTTCATTCTTTCTCAGAGTTCAGACAAGAATTTTTTTGGAGATTGATCCTACTATTTCCATGAAAACATTAGCAGATTTTCTAAGAACTCTTCGAAGAAAATGCAGTTTGTAAAATGGCTTGTGCTGCCAGTGTTCATCTGGGAATAAGTAAGTTTGCAATTAATTCTGAACTTCAGTGATTCAAATTGTTTCCAAAACTCCCCAGGATCTAGGTGGTTTGGATCTGACAGCACAGATGTGGGCCAGTTTATAACACTAATATTACTTTGCTTCAGGCACTGTAATCCTTAAAGTTTGTTGGATGCATCTGAATATTTTACTAATTGCTTAGAGGGAACTAATTGAAACACAGCTCTAGATGTAGATTTCAATTCTGCCGTTACATTTATGCAGTAGTTTTTTTGTTCTGATCAAACAATTCCAGCCAGCTGACGCTGGACACATAAAATTTTGTCCTGCTGGATTTTATTTATAGTACTGTCGAATGTGTAGTGACAGAAATTGATTTACACTTTAGAGTATCAATTAATGTTTTAAATGAAAAAGAAAAGAGACAAAAAACTTGGGGCAGGAGAGAAAAGCAACTTGGAAGAAAGACTTCCATTTTTGTCAGGTACTAGAATCTACAGTCAAATATTTCCAAATCCTTCTGGTTATATCCCTCAAGTGGTTGGGTCAGAAGGTGGTTACTTGGGGAGCAATGCCCCTCCTGCTCTAAGTGAAGATCAGGTTTGTGACCACCTGAGGAGACTGAACTTCAATAATTCTATTGGTTGATAAGATGCATCCCAGAGTCCTAGGGGAATTGGCTGATGTCATCACCGAGCCACTCTCAGTGATATTTGAAAAGTCACAGAGGTCAGGTGAAGTCTCTGGTGATTGGAAAAAAGGCAATGCCACACCCATTTTTAAGAAAAATAGAAAGAACAACCCAAGGAACTGCTGACTTGTCAGCCTCACCTCTATGCTGGAGAAGATCATGGAACAGATCCTTCTGAAAGCTATACTATGGCACATGGAAGACAGGGAGGGGTGATACAGGACAATCAGTGTGGCTTCACCAAGGGCAAATCCTGCCTGACCAACCTAATGGCCTTCCCTGTCCATATCAATGGACAAGGGAAGAGCCATTGATATCATCTGTCTGCACTTCACTAAGGCCTTTGGCATGGTCCCCCACAACATCTTTCTCTCCAAATTGGAAAGATATTGATTTGATGGGTGGTGCGATTGATAGACCAGGAACTAGTTGCAAAATTGTACCCAGAGAGTGATGGTCAATAGTTCAATGTCCAGATGGAGACCAGTGACAAGCAGTATCCCTCGAAGGTCATTGCTGGGACTGGTGCTTTTTAATACCTTCAACATGGTATGACATGGACAGTGGGATGGAGTGCACCCTCAGCAAGTTTGTGGATGACACCAAGCTGTGCGGTGTTGCACGCACCCAAGGGACAGGATGCCATTGAGAGAGACCTAGACAAGTAGTGGGCCCAGGAGAACCTCATGAGGTTCAACAAATGCAAGTGTAAGGTCTTGCGCTTGGGTTGTAGCAACCCCCAGTTTTAATACAACCTAAGGAATGGAAGGATTGAGCACATTCACAGTCAGGCTGGATGGGGCTTTGAGCAACCTGACCTAGCTGTAGACGTCCCTTTTCGTTGCAGGGAAGTTTGACACATGACCTTTAAAGTTCTCTTCCAGCTCAAGCAATTCTATGATTCTATTAAATACCAGACAAATGGTAAATACTACTGGAGCAGCATTTAGTTATTTTGCACAGCTTTACTTGACGCTGTGAAAGTAGGCTTTACATTATCCTGTGCTTATTGCTGGAATTCCTCTGTCAACAGACAGGCTGAGGTTATAACAACTGTTTAAGACTGGAAGTATTTTTGTTCAGAAATCTGATATGATTTGCTAGTTGTGACAACTGATTTGACAGTGACCAGTGATTTAGGTTTACCTGTAATAAGTGAATTAATCTGAGTTAAAACATAGTGATCTGTCATGTTTAGAGATACCTCAACATCTGGCTGACTTGTCCTCTGTCAAGCTAGTTTGTCCTGTGCAAATCTTCTGTCAAGTAAGGAAAGGATCTGCTGAGAGAAAATTACATGGCAGTTTTAGAGTTAGTGATGAATTTTTCTTCCAACATACCAGCTGTGCCAGCAACACTGTTTTTTTTTTTTTGTGGCATTAATCAAATATCTTGCCTGTAGCACCTTCATTTTCCCAAAGGTCAGAAGATGAATCTGTCAAAAAATTTCACTGGGATTTGCCCAGAGCTTTTTCTAAGCTAGATACTAGTCTGCGTACCTCCAAAGTTTGCATAAGGCTTTCAGGATTTCTGATCTCAGAATTGAAAGTTCTGTAGTGAAATTTTACCCTATACATGAATTCAAAGCCACCATTACAGTGAACACGATGAAATTAAGGAGCCTGACATAAGGCCAAGTACTCAAGTTTTATTAATGTATTCTACTCGCTGGCTTACAGCTCTGTGTTTATTTTCAGTTGTAGCTCTGCAATTAGCAAAGTAGAAGAACAACTGAAGGCCATAGAGTGATCCAGCCACTTTTCTACAGATGGAGGAAAAAGTCAAAAGTTTATGTTGATAAACACAAATGTATATTCTATTTTTATTAAAAGTATAAACTGTAGAAAATTCCAAAGTAAGTTTTTTCATAAATAAAATTATATTTTACTTTAATCAATGTTGGATAGAATTGTGTTTGTATCTTGCTTCATTTTTTTATTACTGAAATTTTTGCAAGAAATATTAGACTATTTCTTATATTATCATTGGAACTCAAATGCAGCAACTATGAGAAACAATAGATTCCTACTCAGGTGAGAGAACAAGCATTCTTTTATCTTTTATTCATGTGCATATATACCATTACATATGCTTATTTTCACAAATGTGCTGTATGCTTTCATAACTTAAAGGCTGCTAACAAAGCTGGTTTTAGTCATCACTTAAAAGCTGCAAAACACAGACATGCAGCACTGTATAGTTAGATATTCAAATCCCTGAAGACCCTCAGTCTTGGAGAAGAAAGGCTGAACAAAATAATTTCCCTGATTTGCTTTTTGAGCAATGCTGACCCGTGAGAAGTTAAGGAGATGCATGCAGCTTAATAATGGAGGTGACACATATTTCACCAGAGTGAGACCATGCACTGAGCCAACATCTAGTTCCTGAAATTGCTCTTCCTTTCCCACTTCTTTTGTTAATCCCATTCATATATCGTCTTTCACAATACTGCTCCTATAGATAGTTCTTACAGATACTAGAGTGTTTGATTCACATAGGATTGAGAGGAATGAGTAGAATCAATTCAGTACAACTCCATCTGTCTCTGCTGGAAAACACATATAGACTAATAGTCTCCCTGGCTATTTCAAAGGCCTCTAATAAATGCAGTAGTTAAAGTATGACACTGAACTTTGGTACACAGCCCTTGTGAGGGAAGCCATTCATCAGCAAGCCAACATTATTCTTTTCTCATACTAAAATCTGAAATCAGATTTGAAAGGACCTAGGCTAGACTGTTGACTTTGTCTGATTATCACTCCATTGGACAGGCATTGGGCTTTGGATAAAAAGACTTTCCAAACTGCTTTTTCTGCTCCTCATTCTAGTAGTACCTGCTAGAGCCCATAGAAGTTCTCCTCAGATTGTTTTTCTTTCATGGCACCTTGAAGACTGCAAAGCCCCATAGCTACTGGTCCTTACCAATACTATAGTTTCAATAAAGTTGAAATTCTTTAAAGAGAATTGGATTCTCCTTACAGTGGGCATGGGACATTGGAAACGTTACACAAGGGCTGCTCTGAAAGTTATGTCTCCTATTTTATTATGTTGGTCCACGGTGTCAGAAGTAGATGGTGGTATGGTAGTAGAGCTTGAAAATTTCCATCAGTATTCCATTCAGCACTGTAGACACTGCTGGAACACACCACCCAATGCCTCACTGTGTTCACATCCACTCTTTGGTCTCCATAAATGTTCAGCAAGTATCAGTGAATGTCAGTGGGTGCCATTTTTTCCACATGGAGAAATTTAGTGACATTCAGTGAGGTTCTAGAGGGACCTCAACAAACTCGAAAGGTGGGCCCGTGTGAACCTAATGAGGTTCAACATAACATATCAAAGTGCAAGGTTTTGCACATGGGTCGGAGTAATCCCAGATAAGTATACAGACTGGGAGAAGAACTCTCTGAGAGTAGCCCTGCGGAGAAGGACCTGGGGGTCCTGGTGAATGAAAAACTGAACATGAGCCAGAAGTGTGCTCTTGCAGTTTAGAAGGCCAATAGTATCCTGTGGCAGGGGGATTGGAACTTGATGATCCCTGGGGTCCCTTGCAACCCAAGCCATTCTGTGATTCAGTGACGCACCTTTGCTTCGTACTCACATGTCAGACACCATTTTGTCTGACTGGCCCTCTGCTGCCATCTGTTGGACAGCTGCAGAATGTAACAGTATTGGTGGGAAGGATCAACCCTCTAGTGCCATACCACTGCCACCTGCTTCTAATATCATAGGCCAATGTAATAAAAAAGGATGCACTACTTTTGGAGCAGCCTTTGTGCAAAATATAGAAAATCCTACTCTGGGGAGTTACATGTGTTTTTTTGTAACATTTTTTTTTCCCTAGCGAATGGTGAGATGGTCTTATAAAAGTTTCTATGTCCATAACCCCTTGTAATTGATGCAATTTGTTCCTTTATTAAATAATAAATTAAAATCAGGCACAAATTATTATCATAGTCATTGGTAATAGAGTTCCTACCAGCAACATGAATAGGTGCATAAATTCAAATTCAACTCATTTATATTTCAGACGCCTGAATACTTTTCTCAATTTGCATAACCTCACTAGCAGCGGCATTCACACAAGCCTAACTAATACTAATAGAAAAGTTTAGGGATTTTTGCATTGTTTTGAATATCTTCACAATCTACATGAAAGAGGACAATCCAAGCAGTGATCAGAAATATCAAGGATCTTGTGATTAAAGTTAGTTTAAAATAATTAAAATAGTTTTTATAAGAGGTTAAAGAGGAGTTTAATTTAGGCTATAGTACAGAACTACTGTGCTAGGTAGTATGTGATGTATCTGTCTGTCAGTTTTCCTGTCTGTCTACCTTTCTGTCCTTTCTCAAGCATTTCTGCCTGTAGAAGTACTTTAAAAATTGCAGTAAAGAAATAGAGTGAGAGCTTTCTTTAAATTATGCTGTTGTATATCCAAAAAGGTATATTATTTTGGATGTGGTGTATTTTACCGTTTGACAAGTTGGAACTTTGTAAACTGACAATTGGTCACAGAAGAAGGTATCCATTTATCTCATATATGTCTTGTTGAGGCAAAGCTGTCAGAAGAAATCTTATCACATGGTGCCCCATTTGTTTTCTGTAGTGATTTATGATGGTTTTGAAAAGGTCTTGTGATCCCATAGGCTGCCACGATTCTCTGACTTTTCTCTGTCAATGGATCAGATTTTTGACATTTTCTGAGAGCATTCAGAAAAGATTTGATAAATCAGCTTGTGGTGTTTATTTTAATTGATCTGAAGCCCATTCCTTCAAGAATTCATCAAACATTGTGACAAGGCCTGGGTGTGCTGCAATGAAAGAAATGGGTTGGCCATACTTCTGTGATGTTGATATAGATATTTTGTTGAAATTTTACACTCATAGATGAGAAGATGTCATAACTAATTTAGAATGTTGTAAATCTTTTGATGCAGATTCTAATTCATAAATCTCATCCATCACATGTGATTCATGAAATGATAGACAACCTTTGATGAGAAGGTACTTTTGTGTGTGCTCCAAGTTCTTTGCATTTTTTTCCTCTTCAGAAATAAATCGATTCAGAACAAGAGAATTGTATTATGAAAATGCTGCTGTTCTCATTCTTTTGCATCTGTTCTTCTTGTCATAAGGGGTAACTTCTTCTTTTTAAGATGCAAATGAATAAAACTGTGTGTGTGCATGTACATGTGCTTCAGTCTACAATAGGAATGTAACTGATTGCAGTGGTTCTGGTTGAGGAGTCATCGCGTTTGGCTGGTATAACCTCGGTCTCTTTTCTTCTCTCACAGGAACCTCCATCTGTTGAAAACATCACCACAAACACCTGTCCTGATCAACCACAGTCAGTGTCTTTGATCTCTTCACTCATTCCTGTTGCGCTTGGTTGGTAAACCTGTAAGGAGACCATTGAAGGATCTGAGCCTCTCTCTCATCAGCCAGTCCACTTTTTTTAATGCTAAGCTGAGGCATTTCTGCTGAGTGGTGGCTGTGGATGGTCAAGGAGGGAATTTGTGGTGGTGTATTTGATCTCTGTAATTAGGGGAAATGAGCATGGGATGACCGATAAGCAGACTAGCCTATCAGGCAATGACTGATAATAAATAAATAAATGTCACTCAACATTGTTGCCAAGAAAACTGCTGAGGACTGGAATCAATCAATGTCTGTTTATCTGTCTAGGACTCTAGCTTCAAATATAAAGTTTAGGTAGTTCCATACGTTATCAGAATAATGAAGTAACAAAGCTGAGCATTTGAAAGTTAGGTAGTTTAGAAAAAATAGTATAGAAAGTTAGAATAAGCTTACCAGTATACTGTTCATTTACCATCTTTCTCAAAACACATTTTTATATTCTTTCATCTCCATCATGCTTGTGGCACAACCAAATAGAGAACTGAGTCTACTTTTATTTGTCGTTCTTAGTTCATGCACAGAACACAGGAGACTATATACTCTTTTCCTGCAATTATCTGTTTCATTTGCATTTTGCCATCTACATGTAGAGAGAGAGTCCTCTATGCAAAACGTGAAGTTGCTGCTTTTCTGCTTTGTTTGTCTTCTAAGAAGTGCTAGTGGTGTGGTTTACAGAAGAAAAGCACGACTGAGTTTGTGCCCTGCTCTTCTGGCATTTCAGAAGATGTGGGAGGATTCTTATATTGAGTTTTTAGTGAGTCCTTGAGAGTACATACAAAAGGAAGTTTCTGCAATCTTACAACTTGATCCTATTGTAATTTGAAGAGATAAAAGATGCTTTTCTGAAACCTAGTCATACTCTTTCAAAATCTTGCTCTGGAGGAATAAAACTGGACTTCTTCAGTGAAACAATCTTTCTAATTTTAAAGAAATAATATATCAATAAGTCATATATCAATAAGTCTACTTTTCATGCTATCTTGATTTTTTTTTTAATAGCTACAGCTGAAGGAAAGAAAACCAAAGAAAATGCAACCTGAAAAACCGACTAAATGGCTTTTTGTGAGCTACTTGAAAATGGCTGGAATAGCAGTATGTAACCATAACAAACTGAAGAACGAATTCAAAAATCATCCACTCAGAGCTGAGCTTTTGGATTACTAATTCCTTTTTGCCATTTATTGCTGACTTCCCTGTTGGTTAGTGTAAAGGTCAGCAGTTTCTCCTGCCATGCATGGGTCAAGGCATCCAGACTTACCTTTATCACCTGGCTTATTTCTGAACTTATTTCCCTTACCTTTTGCTTCTTCTACACACACATAAATGGAGGTTTGTTTACTGACATTAATGTGAGAAGACCTGCAAAACTATACTGAAGGCTCTTTTTTTAAGCTGAGAGGAGCTATCAGTATGGCATGCTTTGCAATGCAGTGGTCTACTCTTTAACACAAAGAATAAAGTCTTAAATTTTCTTCAGCACTGCAGTGTTCCAGATGCCATCAGACTTGGAAAATAGCAGATCAAGTAGGTGTAATTAAAGGTGAAGGGTTGAACATTTGGTTTCTGCTTTTCTTCTCCTCAAACTTTTCCTCTTTCTTTCATCCTACCCATCTTTCCATCTCAACATTGTTTTGGGGAGAATTTTGTTTTATTTTTCTTCTAGGGTAACAGTAGCATGACAGCAGTTGTCTGTGCGCCTGATTCTCAGCTCTGCCATTTCATAAGAATTTTTCTTTAAAGGCATTGAGATCCTGACTTGATCTGTTATTGGCATTAGGCCAAGACTCAATAGACAGATTTGACTACATTTAATCTTCCAGTCATTTTGGTCCAATCTATCTGTGTTCAGTCTTGATGTACAGAACCTTTGCTACTCCAGTGTGGGCTGTCACCTTAATAGAAGCAATTGACATTGCCAAACTGTGTATAGTGGTTGACCATTTTTCTTAGAAGGATAAATATACATCAGAATTTAGAATGGACATTTCAAAAGGACAGAGCCACTTCTAAGCAGCCACAGAGCTGCTTAAAAGATACCCCGGACTCTCTAAGAGGGCAATTTTAAAAAGTGCTGGCAGCTCTTAGCACAGACTTTAAAAGCCTGTGCCTTGCCAACAGGAATGTTTTCCAGTATGTCTGTAATTCAAGCTTTTTCTAAAATTGTTTTTTATTTGACCAACTGCCAATCTAATCAGTTGGTAATGAACTCAATGTTTTAGCTGTGAGCTAAAGTAAGAAAGCAAGAGAGCACTCAAAGTCTGCAACAGCAGGATCAACAGATTTTTCAGTGTTACTTCTCTATCAAAGAAGCAAATAATTTGGAATTTAAATGAACAGTAAAATTAACCACTTTTTCAAATTCTTCCAAGGGTTCTCAAGCTTCTGTCTGAGATTTTTCACTGAAGATAGCTGAAAAAGGATTGTTGTGAACATTGTTATTGTTAATCTCCAACAATGTTTTCTGTTTACCACCACCGAAATATTGAGAGGCTTCCACTTTTCCCGAAGCGTATTCTTCTTTTTATGGTCATTATAAATAAATAAGATTTGATAAGCATTTTGGAAGAAACATATCTGCCAGTCATTAAAAAAAAAAAAAAAAAGGTGTGTGCTGTCATTAGCAATTAGCACTGTGCCATCCCCGGTTAATCTGTGGTTTTGGATCTTGTTTAGGAATGATGGAAGGTTATGTTAAGAATTATTCACTGAATGTTAATACAATAAATATCATAGTCAATTCCTTATTTTCTTCTGTTATTATGTACCATGTTATTCAGGAGAACATAGAACTTTATTCAGAGCTAGTATGAATTTTCATGGCTGTGTTAAAACCAATGGAGCTGGATCAATTTGACAGTACTCTCAGAAACCTGGTTTGAATTTTGGGTGGTTCAGGAGTTGGACTCAGTGATCCATATGGGTCCGTTCTAACCTCGGATATTCTATGATTATATGATTCCAATTTATTCCAACTAAGTTCTGCTGTTTATTTAATATATACATTCTGAGGAGTGCATATTATAATAGAGATTCTGGAGTCATTATGCAACAATGGACAGTTCTCAGTGATTCCTGTTTTGCCCTACAGAAGCACCCACTGATAAATTTCATCAAACAATAATTCTTGATACAGCAGCATTTTGTGTTAGTATAAGAACTTACGTTAGGTGTTGAGTGAATTAAGAAAGTATATTCTTGCTAATTAATTTATTTTCCATATTGGCCTTCTTTGGGTACAGATGCTTGCATCCAACCTGAAAGGTACCATGGCAAGCAGGTGGTACAACAATCTTTGCCCAGAGGTATCAAAGTCTTTTTACCTGGCAGCATTCCAACTACAATCTGGAACTAGCTTTTCGAGAAGTTGTCAGTGAGATTGATTATGTGAGTTATTTTGGAATTTCTATTCATTAATTGTGTCTCTGGTTCTTCACTATAAGCAACACCCTGAGTTTTCAGAGTATGCTTTAAGACTTACTGTGCTTGGATTCATCAGTTTGAAACACTGTGGGATTTTGAAAGGTCATCTCTTCCAAGAAGGAAGCAGAAGGGGTTATGCGTATCTGTACTGCTACACTTCCTCCCTCACCATTAAAAAAAAAAAAAACAAACAAACCAGAGAAAGGCATGTTAGTGTGGTTTGCTCACTAAATAAGCGGCTAGCCTTCATAATTGTCAGTAGTCATGCAGGTGGTCTTACTGAATGGCAGTGACAGTTCACAGAGTAGGGGCTGGTTGTTCTGCTAGGAACGAGGTTAACAAAGGTTAGCGCAGCCCAGTCTAAAGGAATAGCACAGTACTTCTTATTAAAATTGAGCTATTTCTTACAAACATATATGTAAATATCCAGATGGAAAAGTCACTCTTGTATGTTTATCATTATAACCCAACTGAGAAGTACAGGTGAGCAGTCACCTGTAAAATGCTCTTGCTGACATAAATCTTGGGTCTTAAACATGTAGAGGAGTAGTCTAACCAGCTAAATAAAAAGAGAGAGATGATACACTACTAATGGATAGGGTACTGAAATTAGGTATTATCAAATCATTTGTTGCACTAAGTGCTCTCTCAAATTCTGTTGTAAAAACAATTAAAGTACTGATGGCAGGCTTAAGTTACTTCAGATCATCTGGCAGAATTGATCCACAATTATCTTTGTAATCCCTGAAGCCCCAGTCACTAAGTCCTCTATCCACTTTATATTTCCTACACAGTTGTCATACCTGTCAGCTGCCGTCCTCAAAATCCACTGAAACAGTGGATCCAGTGACTTCACTGGATCCAGGAATTCCATACTGTGAAGCTGCTTGCACTCTCAGTACTCTAGTTCGTAGTGTACTAAACATCTGCATGACAGTATACACATCAGCTTTCAAAGAGCAGAGAGTTTGTAGCCGTGCGTGCTATGGCTATGAATGTGTGTTACTATGGAGTAAATAATACATTGAATTAGCTACTCTCTGTGTGAACTTAATTAGCATTTGAAAGATCATTGTCTTTATTTAGTATCACAGGGCGGGTAGTCATTCTGCTTCTTAAAAAATATTATGCTTATCTCTAATATGAATCTCAAAATGAAATAGAAAAAATGCCTTTAGTGGAGTTTGGTATGAGCCCTCCAAAAGGTAATAAAAACATTATCGTATCAAATGAGTAATTCATATGGTTTGCCACCTTTCCTCTGGTAGTTAGAAATGCATCTCCCCTTGGCAGGGAAAATGTCAGTCCAAACTATTGAAGTTTAGCAAGACATGTTCCAGAGCACATTGGAGAAGAGCAAGTGTTAGCCTGAATTACAGGCTGTAATTTTTATGCTACCCATAAGAATTTGGAGAATTGTTCCTCTCACATCATCGTTTTAAAATCTACAATTCAGAGTTCTTATGGCTAATGAGATGACGAAAAATACATGTGATGCAGAAGGGCACGTTTTGCCTTGCTCTTACCTGGTGGTTGTCAGAGTGTGCCCACAGCAGATAATAATGGAAGAAGCGCTGGATAGCTTTGTGATGGGGGGATGAGTTGGTACATGACTTTGCTGTGCCAGTTTTAAGCTACAAAATCAAACCAAAAATAGTTCCACTGGAGACTTCACAGTGAGAGCATTTGGTTGAAAAATTTCTTCCTCTGCAGCCTTTGTACAGTGTAAAGAGAACAAAGCAAGACCAAGAACACACCCCTATTTTCTGCATAATTTGTGGAGGCATCTGTTCCTCTGTCACCAACCCTAACCCTCAGACAGAAAGAGTTTTTGATTGCCGTTCTACTGTTATTTTCCCCCTTTATATAGTCTCCCCAGTTCAGCCACTGGATGTCAAGGCACTTTTGTTTGTTTTATTGCCAACATATTGAACCATTAGAACAGAAGGCACCACTTAGTCCGTTACCCAGTCAATTTTCAGTTTAAATACCATTCTTGTAGGCTTGTAAGGGATTAGAATTGGTTTGAGTGGCACAGTGAATTTTTCAGTCTCTATTGCACAAAACAGGGAGTTGTTCTCTCTCCTTGATGATAAGTTGCTCACAGAAAGGGAAGAAAACAGAATTTCAGTTATTGAATATTTAATTCTGGACAGCAGTTTAATCAGAAGTGGGATTTGGGCAATTGCTCTAGCCCCCACCTAACATACTACAGTTTCAGTTCTTAGTATTCCTTAATTATTCCACTGAGATGTTTGAGGAGCAACTAGTAGTAAATGAACTTGGCAAATCAGCTATTACCCAAGTAATGAAATACAAATACATATGTTTGACAATTCTGCAGGGAAATTGTTGAAGCTAGGATTCTCCATGGATTGTATTGGCCAAGAGAGAAAAAACAGGTGTTGCTATCAAAATTTATCTACAAACAGTTTGACTGGAGTTTTAAAATAATGGGAAGTCTTTTTTTTCCCTTTTAACTAATTCCAAGCATGTCAGTTAATGTATGGAGAGCAGTGATTGTCAAATAATGAATCTGTAGCAGCTGTGGATTCACATAGTGACGTAGTTCTAAATATTCAAGGATTGTACATTAACATTATATCTAAGGATGCATATCAACTTTGCATCTAACCTTAAACAAAAGAGAGTTCAGCTCTACTGAGAAAATTGATTTTATTCAACAGTAAGGCAAGGGAAATTAGTACATTCAATATTTGTAGAAAGAAAATAAGCAAAGCCCACAAGTCTAGGTGGTTTGAGATTGTTCTTTGTTTTAGTAATTATACCTTTATATGTTGGATCTCCTATTTGCACTTTGAGAACTATTCTGAATGGTTTATGCATCAATCATGTCCTGGACCTTCTGGATTTCTACACAGTTTTACAATGTACTTCCAGCTAAACTAATTCAAAGTGAAACTGAGTTTTAACTTTACAGCTCTAGCTATCTCATTCCGTCTGTCTGGGACATTGGAACGATTTAATTAGTAACCAAATGTCAGTTGCCTCTAGTTTGCTTGCATGATATCTCAATGTACTAATTTCTCAAATTACCATAATTTATTATTTAAGCTGTCTTTGGTTTCAGGGACAGAGTTGTTTGAATTATTTCATCTGAGGCCTTTTATTCATGGGCAAGGGAACACAAATAGGAATACTTCAGCAGGATGCATCTACTAATATTTACTGTGGGATGATAAGCCAGTGTAAAGCTAGGACGGACTCTCAAGTCTCATAGACCTCCATTTTGCCATTAGCTGTGCCAGCTTAAACATTATGCCGCAAGAAATATCGACAGGTCAAATACAGCAGAGAAGAGTGTGTGTCCCAGTGGCCTTTACACTGACAGTTTCTCCAACATTAAAGAGTTAACTAGCAGCCTACCAGCTCAGAGTGGGAGCTAATGAATGAAATGGAGATTGATATAGACTCTCTTTGGAGGTGCATCGATCTGTATCTTCTGAACTCAGCTTAGGAATTCTGCAGGCAGCATTGCATGAGTAACCCTGGCATGGTGCCCATTAGCAAATAACTCTTTTAATGTTTGTCTTCAATTGATTCACTTATTGTTGTACTGACTACTATCCAGTTCTGCAAACTTTCTTGTATTTTGCCACTGTAGTAACGAGCTCTGTAAAGGTTTACAACAGGAATTTGATTTTGGAAGTACAAAATGAAGCAAGTTCTCAAGCAACTTTCTTTCTTTATTTCCTTCTGCCCCCTCTCGTTGCTCTGCCTCCTGGGCTGCAGATAGCATGAGGTTCAAAACTGTCACATTCATGCCAAAATTGGAAATTTCAATAAAGTTCTATAACTCATTTTTATTTTACTGTCTAAACTGATACCTTAGAGCAAACAAAAATAATGGGCTCTTAACTGTGAAGTATTTGTTTATTACTTTAAACTGATATTGAGTTATAAAATGAATATAAGAATCTTCTTATTATAATTATTATTTTTATTCTTTTTTTTTAATAGCCTTTGGCATGGAATGTACCTGCAAAGACTGTAGATATTTCTACATGTTTCAGCAGGAAGGGTTTCCATATTTTCTACTCAGTAGAACAGGAGATGTTGGTCCGTTATTGAGTAGCAGGGAAAGAATTCATCTCCCGTATTCAACTGTCTCAAAAGAATTAACCTAGTTCAGATCTTAAGTCTAAATGCAATTCACTCCTCCTATTGTGTGCTCCTTTGAGTATTTCACTGGAGATACTCTCTATTTTTTCTTTCTCAGCTATAAGGGAAGCATGTACACCCAGCCTTCGCTGTTTGTCTCCAGTACTGTGATATGAAACCCAAACAGTAGACATACATGTTGCGTGTTTAACCCTATAAACAAATTTATGTGTGCAAACAAACTAGTGATGCTTCCTTCCCAGCCAGAAATGATGACCTAATATTGCTGAGGCAATGAAAAACTCAAAACCTTACAATACCTGTAGGATCTCAGTATGAGACTCTTGGCTGTGGATTTAATCATACAGCAGATTCAAATGACACTCCATGTCTTACATACACGTATATCCATTTCCAAAGCATATCAGATTATAAAGCTAGTAATTTTAAAAGGTTGGAAAGCACAAAAGGTGACTTTTCTGTCTGCAACTGAATTGTCATTAGGAGAGACAGACAGATACCTCTTAGTGGCATTTTATAGAAAAGTTGAAAACAAACATGTCTAAGCATAAGCTATGTTGTTCCATCTGCTCTGTTTTACAGTCAAAAGTTGTATAGCTATCTTTTCTTTGCACACTTCTGTTTTGCTGTTCATAGTGTAGGCAGATCTTTTTGTGGTAAAATAATTGCTGTGGTTATAGACATTGTAAATGAAGGTGGAAACTGGTGTAAAACTGTTGGTTCCCTTTGAAATATGTTCATAATTGAAAATCTAAAGAAAAAATATAAGAATTTAAGATGATAAATTTAGAATATTTTGATAGAAATGATTGAGAATTTTTGATTATTGTTTTGTCAGCTTTTTGTCATTGACAGTTGTAATAAGGGGCTTTTTTGCTTAATTGTCAGTTTTTCTTCTGAAACTTTTGTCTAGGTTTCTACTTAAAGTTAAGTATTATGCTTCATTAATTTAGAATGTGCAAGTAAAATCATTATTCTGCTAATGATCTAAACATATCATTTATTACAATGATTATTATTTAATTTCATTGATTTAGCTGTCCATTCCGATTAAGAAGATGACATACAAACAAAAATCTGGAAACTACTTTGTGTAAAAGTGCAGGTCTTCTTGTTCACCTTAATTTAACTCACACTTTACAGTAAGATGTATTTTGATTTTAATCTTTTATTTTTATGACTCTGTTGACTTTGGAAAATTGTTTCTGACTTGCACCGGTGTAGATGAGAATCAGTATTGGGCTTCATCCCAGCAAACTTCTTAGGATGGAAACAAAAGAATAATTATAAGTAGTTTTTGCCTGCTGAACCTAATGGATTGTCAGACATGCTTGACAGTATTCTATAGGCAAGGCCACAGAAAATCAATACATCTTAGGCAAGGTTTAATTTATTTGTAGGTTCTTACAACTAATGACTTGCCTTTTCTGTTTGTTGATTCTCTTTTTAGCTTTTGCTCTCATGAATAGCTACAATTTTATCCTCCCATTGTGATACAAACTACAAGAACTGTGATGTCATTTTAAAATTTAAAATTACCCAGCTTTTGAAAAAGACTGGGTACATGAATGAACAACACAAAAAATAGAAACGGAATTTGACATGGTAGAATCAAGTTCATCTGTCATCACCCTTGGATGACACAATGATTTTTCTATTATAATATTTATATTGCAGCAGCACCTACAGGCTCCAAACAGTATTGGCTATCTTCTTGCCAGGTGTTATACAGTTGTATTCTAACTGAAAATCTGTCCTGTGATGAGCTTGTAATCTGAATAGATCAAACAAAAATAGTAAAAAGGAAAGTAATGCTGTCACTATAAATGAAGAAATAAGATATTGAAAGCTGTCACTATAAATGAAGAAATAAGATATTGAAAGATATTTAATTGCAAATTAGAAATGGTTTCTAACTTCTCAGTATAAATACAATGCCCTGAATACCAAGACTAAATGTTGAGTCTTTTGCTGGGTAGTGTTCATGTTGAAAACATTTTCAGTTTTACTACAGTTCTCTCATGTCCATTCAGTAAATGACATTGCAATAAAGCTAGCTTTCAGATGCTGGTCGCAATTGTTCAGAGGTGCATAAATACAGAAAGAAGGATACTTTTATTGCAAGAAGTTTAAACTGAAAACATAGATGGAGGTTGTTTATTTGTTGTTCTCAGAAAGGTATGTCTAGATTAACAATAACTCCTCTGTGGTCCTCCCATAATTTAGTATCTTACTTGATCCCATTTCATCCTCGTCTTTTCATGCATGCTTTGCCAGCTGCAATTCAGGGCATTGACTCCTGCACCATTTCAGTTACTCAGCACTGACAAACAGATAAGCAGATAAATGGGATTTTAATGTGTTCTACCAGAATCCTAAATATTTGTGAGTACATGACGAACTTCTAACCAAACTTTGTAAGTCAGAATCATTATAAAAGTGCTTTCCTTACCAAAACAAACATTTCAGCACAAAACTGGATCTGCGTAAGACTCAAATGAGGAAGTAGAGGGTGTACAACAGTAAGATCAGGCATTTCAAAGCAATTCTTTACACTGGTACTAGATATGGCAAATGTGTGGATTTTGTTAGGATGCTTCTGACAGCCATGAACACAGATATATTTTACAGTAATGTAACTGTCCTAAATCTCTAGCAGGGAATACAATGACTTCTGGTGTTATTTTTCAGAACACCAGCTATACTAGAGAAGCCATATTTGATTAATTTCTTGAAGTTATTTGACTTTTTTAAAAAGCCTGTGATAACCATTTAACCTTGGTTTAGTTCTAGTTATTCAACCAATGTTATATCTGATGGAAAAAATAAAAATTAAAAAAAAAAAATCAGATGCCTAGGCAAAATTAAATTACTGAAACAAAAGAGGTTTCATACCTTTACCTAAATAAAAGGTATTTTAGGTATTTTACATGTGTCTCACAATATTTACTAGTAAGATAGGCCTGTAAGAATGCAACTCCAGGATTTTGGACTATGTCTTTTTCTGATTTACTTTTAACCTATGTTTTTCTCTGGATATAACAGAATAGAAATTGTAGCATGCTTTCTAGCGTTATTTAGTAGTTAAGTAAATAAGTCAAAAACAATGGGGTTTTTTTGTGTGTGTGTTTCTGAAATAGCATATTTTGACTGAAATTTTATTGTTTAACCTTTGCTCAGAGGTCAAACATGGAAGAAAGTTTCTTCAGAGCTACTTTTTGGTGAATCAACAGTTGGGGAAAATAAAAACTTGTCATCCATTGTCAGTAGCTATTAAATCTTTCAACTTGAAAAACAATCATCTTGATAACCTTACTAATCAACACAGTACATAAATTAACTGAAATTTATTCTCTCAAATCTTACTCTAAAGTATATATGATGCAAACAAGGAAGGATTTTACACTTTTGAGGAAGTAGCTATAAATTCTCTCCCCCTCACCTCTGAATTATGAGGCACTGTTGTCCAGTGCCATCAATTACTTCATCTAATCTATGAACAATAGCCAGAATTGCACATTTTGTTCCAACACTTTTAGTTTGACTCTTCTCATCCTGCTGCTTCAAGACAGGACAGAACTTGGTGAGTGTATATAATCTAGTTAGTATTACAGTTCATGAGCCATCTCAGATCTTTCACTTAGGTTTTACTCTGGCAAGTCACTGTTTTGAGCCTCATGTTTGCACTTACTAGTTTTGGAAACTTTGGCTTAAATTTAATTTTTATCTACCTCTTTTTAGCATAAAAAACATTCCTTAGCATCCTGTTTCTTTTCTTCTAAGATGACACCTTTCAGAAATTGGTAGGTTTAGCAAGTTGGTGATGATATGTTAAAGTACTCATACACCCAAGGTATGACAACTTATAATGTGTAAGAATAGGGAAGACAATTTGGTGCCATTGGAACTGTTTGGCTAAGCTCAAATGATACTGTGGCTTTAGTGGAGGCTTTCCATTTGGGACATTGCTGGGTTGGCGAGCAAGAAAAAGCTCAAAATGTCAGTGAAGAGCAGAGAGGAGGAGATGGATGTAGTCTGCTTAGATGGAATTATGGAACTAAAAGAATTTATTCTGGACAGCTAAAGAACAAAGATAGTATCCTTTGCATATATACATATGCATATCTTAATACACACACACTAATGCAATAGTATCATGCATATATTATGAGTATGTATCTCTAACATTCCACTAACTTCCAAACCTGTTTGTTCTTTTAAATGAATGGAATTTGTCAGTTATCATTCATGCACTGTAATGTAAATGAAAATCATTCAAGACTGCTGATAAAGTATTACAGTGATGTACTTAATGTATCTGCTCTTCTGCTCTCTTTGATGGAGCAGTATATGCAATGATGAAGCTGTCTGAGGAAGGAAAGCTTAAGCAAAACTGGACTCAGTCACAGCTTCATAGTGACTGTTCTGTCCACATTTTGTATTTTCCTCCAACCTTGTATTTTCCTTCATTTTATAAAAATCAAATCAAAACAAAACAAACAAAAAAACCCCAACACTGATATGGAAGGCAGTTTACATGAAAAGGTGCCATCACTGATATGCTCTGGTTTTACTGGACAAAGGTCCAAGTTTACTTGCTCTTCTTAGAAAACTGTCATTGAGGCAAAAGTTTCCTATTAGTCCCTATAGAAGATTGTCCATAATTTAAATCTATACAGTTCAACACCCCTGGTGATGTCGCTCAGCTATCAAGGGGATAAATTCACCTTTCTCCCAATGGGGGATAGTGAGAACAGAGGTTGTTATTATCTTACCATTGCAGGAAAACTTCCATTGAATTTTGCTGTCCTATTTTTTAGCACTAAATAAATATACTAGAGGCTTCCTACTGTCTCTCATTTTAACTCCACAAACACAAATGTGTATTTTTTCATTAAAAAATGGATTATATGGAATGTTTTCCTGTATGGCATTTGATA